>JAKJMR010017964.1:713471-740495 GCA_024449315.1 Daboia siamensis
CTCTCTCTCTCTCTCTCTCTCTCTCTCTCTCTCTCTCTCTCTCTCTCACACACACACACACACACACACACACACACACACTTTTACTTCATGGGAAAAGAGGATTGGCAGACCAAGTAGAACAGGATAAGTGGAAGGAGGCTATGGACAGAGAAATGAAGTCTATGGATGTGCATAAAGTGTTTACCCTTATGAGATTACCAGCAGGAACAAAGGCTGTGGTGTGTAAATGGATATATAAAAAGAAGGATTTACACACAGAAGGAATGTTCATATGTTGACTAAGCCTTTATATTCAGGCAAGCATCAGGAGTGTGTAAAAGCATTTGGGTTAATAGCTGTTTAGCTTTAAATGGGAGGAGTGTCAAGGTAATAATTTAACAGCTAACCAGTTTATGTAATATGAGATGTATGATGTAATGTTGGGAATGACTCAGCGGGGTCTATGTCCCTTTAAGAGCCAGCAAGGTCTGTATCTCTTTAAGAGCCTTGCATAAAAGGTGGCTTCCAGTTCGCAGTCGCGGCACTGGTGGACGTTCGGAGAGATCGCTCTCTCCACCGTCCGGTTTTTCTCCTGTTGGGGAACTCTGAAAAGGGTCAAAAGTCACCCTGGAGGGGCGACAAGCATGAAGAAGACTCCCAATTGATCGCAGAAGGGTGGCAGCCCTTCCATTTGATCTGGAGCAGCTCTTCAGAATGACGGAGAAAAGATCGGCCATTAATATGGCCAATCACTAAGCTGCTACCAGCCAAGGCCAAAATCACTACCAAGCACAATGAAAGCACTGCAGAGGAATTGGGTGAGACCTTACCTTACCTTCTCTCTATCCCAGGCACTTTCCCATAAAAGCTTCTTGAAATTCCCCCCCCCCCCCTTTAAAATGACAGCATTTGATTACCTGGAAAAGATCGACTAAAAAGACAACTAAAGAATAACTAAAAGAACAACTAAACAATTGTACTTGCACTTTCTTGATATTTTGGGTCACAAAATGTTCCTATCTCTACAGGGACCTATTACCTTATCTACTTGTCAAAAAGTTGAAAAAGAATTTAAACTGGATAAAAGACTAATTTAAATTTGGAAAAAGATTCTAAAAGCTAGTGGGGGCATTTTGTGGTGAAGCCTGGTGCCACAAATAAATACCTTTAACTGAGAGACCTGCTTACAGCCTAAACCTGTCCTTGGTATTATCTAAATGAGATAAGAAACTGAAACAGCTGGGCGGTGAAACTAACTTTTAGGAATAGTGGGGGTGAACATTCACTGACTCTTATTAAAAAATAGCCTTATTAAAGGACTATCTGTAACCATCCTAGAAATGGAGGCATATCACCAACAAATTTCAGCTAATTATAAGCTTATACTTGAAAAAATTCTTGAAGCTACTGAGGTAATGAAATCCAGACTGAAAGACAAAGCCACCAGCTTAAATCTACAAAATGAAACCTTGACTCCAACTGAAGAACTTACAATTCCAAAAGCAACAGAAAAGGAAGAAATTAATATCAAGACAGAAGACTTTAAAGACCAACAAGTACAATCCACTGAGAACCTTGACAGCCAAACCCTGACTCTAATTAAAGAACTTACAACCCAAAAAACAACAGAAGCAGAAGAAAGCAATACTAAGACAGAGGTTGCTAAAGATCAACAAGTACAGCATACTGAAAACCTAGATGACCAAACAACAATCACAACATTGAATATGACTTTTAACTTAAACCAGATGAAACCTGAGGAAGAAGAAGGCTAGATTGGTTTGAAGATAAATAAACCAAACCAAACACGGAGATTTGAACTATTAGGGCAACAATTTAAAGATTATAAATGGGCCAGTTCCTTTGGAAAATTGGTAACTAGATGGTCTCTTTTGATTCAGGTAACATGTACAGGAATGAAGGGTGATCCATCTGAGGATTTAAAGGCACTGGTATGGAAGACTGCCTGGTACAAAAAGAAAGCCAGAGTTAGATTTAAAAAATGGGATTTTTCAATCTATTATAGAAGAGCCTGAAGTTCATTTAATGGGCTAAAGGGAGATCTTAAAAGGTATTAATTGGCTTAATAGTTAGGATTTAGACTTATAAGGGAAATGAAAATTAACTATTAGAATATAGTTTTGAATTATAATATAGAAGATGGACTGAGTCAATAAAGGATTTTTATTAGTAAGTGATGAGATACTAGGATGAGAAATAGAACATGTTTATGAAATAAAATAAGAATGTAAAATAAGAATGTATTGAACTTCCGGTGGCTACGCCGTGCCGAATGGCGGCTTTTCCCTGGCCGCCCGCCCTGAGGCTTCGTTGGAGCCACAGAGACGGTGACAATCAGCTGTTCCATGGCTCATAAACTTTCCCTTCGGGAGAAGAGGAGGAGGTGAGCTTTCTCAGATAGTGGTAGAGCTCCCCAAGACCTGCCAGAATTATCTGGGGGTTAGGGGGTGAGAGCCCCCACGGAGTCTGAGGCTTTCTCCGAGTCCAGGACGCCTTTCCTCCGCGTAGGGGTGAAGCTAGATGCTGCATCCACATCTGCTGCATCCACATTATAGTGATTTATGAGTGCTTTTAAAGCAGACAGAGCTGACCAGGAGGAGTAAAGTTGCAAGTATTCAGAACTTTAACTCGAGGTACTTTAATCTTCTCCATATATAAATTAGACTTTGAAGAAAGGAAAAAAAATGGCGCTGAAATGTTTTTTCTTTTTAAAAGAATAAAATACAAAGACTTTGTTAACATTTAAACAATATATTTGAATTTTTTCTCTTTTTCTTATTATTATTGCTATTAAGAGTTCCTCTCCCTTTTATTTGGATTTTATTTTTTCCTCCGGAGTGCAGAGGGAAAGTGAAAGTGATAAGAGAAAGTGATTTGTAGCAAGTGTAAATGGCTTCAAGATGGCAGGCAGTTCCTGTTGTTTCTAAAACTTCAATCTCTCCTCCTGTCATTCAACCTACTGCAAAACCCAGATCCCCTTCACCCTATCCTCCACCACCAGCACTTACACTAGCACTTACACTTAAAGACCTGCAGGATGCTTTGAAGTTGCAGGCACAAGAAATGACTTTACAAATAAAGGAAAAGGTAGCTGATCTTCTTGAGCTTAAAAATAGAGAGATGAGAGAAGACATCTTGTTTGCATTTCAAGGGCTGGCTGCACATATTGAACGTTTAGATGACCGCATGGATGAGGTTGTGGAAAATAGTGAAAGACTTGAAAATAGAATTGCCAAAGCAGAAAATAAAATTGATAAAACTGAGGATGAGGTGATGATTTCACAATTTAAAGAAATGGAATTTGCTTTGAGAATAAGGGGATTGAGAGAAAACCCTCGTGAGGAGTTACTGGAAGAGGTGATTAAGGTTATTGCTCCCATCTTGGGATGGGATCCTAAGGAGTTATCAAGGGAGGTGGAAAAAATTTTCAGGGTCAATTCCTAGATTGTGAGGCAGAAGAATTTACCTAGAGATGTGGTGATTTATTTTTCTAAGAGGTCACTTCGAAATGAGATCATCCAGCCCTTCTATCAACAGAGATTTCAAATTGCAGGTCAAGATATTATAATTTTGAAAGAAATACCTCCTAAGATGTTGAGAAAAAGGAAGGATTTTGGTTTTTTGTCTGATGAACTTAAAAATCGACAAATTCAGTTCAGATGGGAGATCCCTATTGGAATAGTGGTGAATCATGCAGGGACACGATATAGACTTAATACGATTGCTAAGGCAAAAGAATTTTATACTTATGTCCTGAAAGATGGTTCACCACCATCTCCATTGCCTAAGAGAGTGGAAGAAGATAAACAACAAGTTGAAGGGTCATCAGCACAGTCTGTTGGAGAGGCACAATTGGCTGAACCCAATGAACAGAGTTTGATGTTAAAGGCTGATCCAAAAGACCAGAGAATGACACGTGTGGCGCATAAACGGAGAGAAAAGGAACAACTGAAACAGAAGGTGGATTCTGGGCCTATGATACAAGGCCCTGTTATCACGGAGCCGGTGGGAGGGGCGTGACCGAAGAGACCAACTGCAGATCTCCAGGTGGCGTTCCAGAGGTTCCAGGTCGCTGAGGATGGCGATAAAGTTTTTGACATGGAATGTTAATGGCTTAAATTCACCACAAAAAAGAAAGAAAGTGTTTCATTATTTGAAGCAACATAAAAATGATATTGTTTGCCTACAAGAAACTCATATTTGTGCAAAAGATCAAAAATATTTGAATAATTTTCAGTTGGGACTTCATTTTATAGCATCTGTTCCAGATAAAAAGAATGGAGTGGTTATTTACTTAAGAAGAGACTTATCTGCTACATTAATTGAATCTGATTCACAGGGAAGATATGTTATTGAACTATTGTTACAAGGCAAGAAGATTCTTATTATTGGATTATATGCTCCTAACCAACAGCAAGGAAAGTTTTATAAGTTTTTACATGATAAACTAATTCAATTGGATTATAAATCTGTAATTTTGATGGGTGACTGGAATGGTGTTTTAGATTCAAGTAAGGACAAGAAGAGGTCTTCGAAAAATTCTCCTAACTACTCCAGATTGCATAAAAGTTTTTTTGATTTGAAAGATGACTTGGAATTAAGAGATATTTGGTGGGAGCGGAATTTGGAGGATAGAGATTTTACTTTTTTTTCGGATAGGCATCAATCGTTTTTAGAATTGATTTTTTTTTAATTACTGGTGATCTTACTTCCAGAGTAAAAAATGTTAAGATTTTTCCTAGAATGTTGTCGGATCATAGTCCAGTATGGATGGAATTATTTAGAGAAGATGGGATAAGAAGTTCTTGGAGACTGAATGAAAATTTATTTAGATATGACGTATTTTCAGAAAAATGTAAAGATTATTTGAAAGAATTTTTTGTTTTGAATATGCATAAAGGAACACCAATTGAAATGGTTTGGGATGCCAGTAAAGCTTATATGAGGGGGATCTTGATTCATATGAACAATGGTCATAGGCGTAAGCAGATGCAAAAATGTAAAGAACTGGAAGAAGAGATTAAATTGAAGAAGAAAGCTTTTATTTTGAATCCATCAGATAAGAGATTAAGGACTTCAATAAATTTGTTGAAAGAACAATTTAATATGTTAATGGCGGATCAGGTTGCAACTAATTTGAGATATGCGAAACATAATACTTTTTGTAATGCAAATAAGCCTGGTAGGTGGTTAGCTTATCAATTAAGGAAAAAACAGAAGTCATGTATAATAGAGAAAATAGAATATAAGGGCAAAGAAACATATCAACAAAATTTGATTAAAAAGGGTTTTTTGGATTTTTATCAAAAGTTATATGCTAGTGAGAATGTACAAACCTTAGATATAGATAAATACTTACAGGAAACGCATATTCCTATGCTTTCACATGAACAACAGGAAGGGATGAATTTTTTAATCACTTCTGAAGAAATTATATCAGTAATTAAACAGTTAAAAGTGGGTAAGGCTCCGGGTACAGATGGCTTAAAAGCAATTTATTATAAAACTTTACTTACAGAGATGGTAGAACCTTTAAAGGAACTATTTAATAATATCCAGGCCGGAGGGGAGGTGCCTCCATCTTGGAGGAGGGCTTTTATATCGTTGATCAAGGATCAAGATCTTACTCAGCCTAAGAATTATAGACCTATATCGCTTTTAAATACAGATTATAAGATTTTTGCAAAAATATTGGCAAATAGATTAATGTTAGTTTTGAAACAGATGGTTCATACAGATCAGTCTGGATTTATAACTGGAAGATATATGAAATATAATGTAAGACAATTAGTTAACTTAATTGAGTATTTGGATAAGAATAACCAAGTCCCTGCGGCATTGATATTTTTGGATGCTGAAAAAGCTTTTGATCAATTGAATTGGCAATTTTTATTGAAAGTTGTGGAAAAGATGAACTTTGGGGATGAATTTTTGCAATCTATTAAGGCCATATATCAACAACAATCGGCGCAAATTATAATTAATGGGGGATTAACAGATGCATTCAAAATTGAAAAAGGTACAAGACTATCACCGTTATTGTTTGTTTTAACATTGGAGATTTTGCTGATTAAAATTCGGGAATCAACTAAAATAAAGGGAATAAAAATAAAACAGAATGATTATAGGTTAAGAGCATTTGCAGATGACTTGGTTGTTACACCATCTCAATCGATTCAATCGGTTATAGATTTGATGGAAATTATAATATAATATGGGAAAGTTTTGGGTTTTAAGGTGAATAATAATAAGACTAAAATATTATCTAAAATATGACTATGAATGAGAAGGATATGTTAGTAAAATTGACAGGTTGTGAAATTGTGAAAAAGGTCAAATATTTGGGGGTATATATTACAGCATCTAATGTGAAATTATATAAGAATAATTATGAGATGTTATGGTTAAAAGTACAAAAGGATTTAAATAATTGGAAAAAATTACAATTATCCTTGTTGGGAAAAATTGCAGCTGTTAAAATGAATGTTTTGCCAAAGTTTCTCTTCCTGTTTCAAATGATACCTATTTTGAAAAAGGATGCTAATTTGGATGAATGGCAGAAGGGTATTAATAAATTTATCTGCGCTGGGAAAAAACCGAGAGTTAAACTTAAGATTTTACAATACACTCGGGAAAGAGGAGGATTTAAGGTGCCCAATTTGAAATTATATTATGATGCAGTGGTTTTAACATTGGCTAGTGATTGGCTTAATTTAACTAATAAAAGTATACTTTATCTTGAGGGGTGGGATTTATTATATGGGTGGTATGCATATTTGATTTATGATAAAAAAATCAATAAGGCTTTTAAATCTCATATTTTAAGAAGTGCTTTATTGCATGTTTGTAAAAAGTATTATTATAAGTTAAATTATAAAATACCAATTTGGGGGATTCCTGGACACGCAATAGAGGGGGTATCTATTTGGATATGATTTCTTATAAGCAATTACTTAGATTGGAAGGGAATGATTGGCAACTAAGGTCACTAGCCGAGTTAAAACAAGAAAATATTGTACAGTCTTGGTTTCAGTATACTCAATTGCAAGCCAGGTGGAAGTTAGATCAGAAGGCTGGTTTGACGCCGATGGATGAAAATTTGGTAAAACAGATCAAAGATCAAACTTGAGCGCATATAAAGAGAATTTATAATGCTTTAATAGAATTGGACTCGGAAATGGAATTGGTGAAAGATTGCATGGTAAAGTGGGCTCAAAATATTCAAGAACCGATTCCATTGGATGTGTGGGAGGTAATTTGGGTTAGAAATGTAAAATTTACTCAAGCCCAAAACTTAAGAGAAAATTTTTATAAAATGTTTTATAGATGGCATTTGGATCCTAAAAAGCTGTCTTGTATGTATTCTAATTTACAGCCCAAATGTTGGAGATGTGGTAGTTTGGATGCTACTTATTTTCATATTTGGTGGACTTGTAGAAATATAAAAGCTTTTTGGATTAAAATTTGGTGGAACATTCAAAAGATTTTTAAGAGAAAGATAAAGTTTACTCCACAATTATTTTTACTGTGTGTTATTACAGACTGTGACACTAAAGAAATTAATCTGATGTTGAATTTGATAACAGCTGCGAGGTTATTGGTAGGGCAATATTGGAAGAAGGATTATCTGCCCACTATAGAGGAGTGGACGCTTAAAGTGTCAAATATAGCAGAAATGGCTAAGATTTCTGCTTACTTGAAGGATCATTCACAAGAAAGATACATTTCGGTTTGGAGAAGATGGATAGATTATATTCAGAAAAAATATGGGACTAAAATGTTCCATTTAGCTTATGAGTAAATTTTAGATTGTTATTGTTATAATTTAAATTTTTTCTAGAAGTTGGGTATTTTAGAATGTTGGTAATTAGGTTAAAGATGGGTTAAAGTGTATTATGTATTTGGTTTTTTATATAGTTGATTAATGTTAGTTAGATTATGATTACTATATATTTGTAACCCTGTAATCAGCTTTGGGAAGTGGGGGAGGGGGGGTTGGGGGGGTTGGGAATGGGATAATATTGTAACCTTTTATAAAACTTTTCAATAAAAAAAGAATGTATTTAAGTAAGTAATATGTATATTTTAGATATGACAATTGTTATGTAGTAAAATAAAGGGAATTTGGGTTACCCCAAATTTAAATACTATGGATGTTAAAGGTTAAATTGGAATAATGTAATTGAAAATTGAAAATTAGGTAAAATCTAAAAACAGGACATGGATATCTATAAGTAAAAATATATTGATAAATGTTTTAATGGAACATGCTATAACCAGAAATGTACTAACTGTCAGGACCCACCTCAAACCACGTCTTAGGAAGACAAAATTCTTGGAGTCAAATCTATTCCAAAAAGAATCTTTACTATGACGTGCTTGGTTGTAGGAATATGAGACAGGACTTAATATTATTCTATGAAGTAAAGCCTTATAAAGAGTTCCCGGTTTAACCCCCCTTAACCCCATTTGGTCAGTCCCCCATCCTTTATCTCGTATCATCCCTCTCGTGGGAAAAAGGAACTTAGGACCTTTTACATTTATTGTTCTCTTCCGTGACACAAGCCAGATGCTAGCCCCCCCTTTTGTTTCCCCAGTTCAAAAGGCTTCTCCTTTCCTTTGAAATGCCTAATACCAGTACAATACACACCCATTCTCTTCTCTTCGGGAGATGGCAGAATCCATGAAATAATGTTTGAAACATTCTATTTATAATATGATATAAATCAGGGGTGTCAAACTCAATTTCATTGAGGGCCAAATCAGCCTTGTGGTTGCCCTCAGGGGGCCGGGTGGGTATGGCCAGGGTGGGCATGGCCTACTGGGTGGGCGTGGCTAGAGTGCGTATGGCCTACTGGGTGGGCATGGCCAGCTCTACATCATTCGCATCAAGGGTACCTATGGGGGCCTGGGCAGGAGTGGGACAGATCTGGGGGTCTCTGGCGGAAGGAGGGTCTCTGGGCCAGGGCCAAGGCAGTGGGGGCCATTCCCTCACTGTTTCCAGGATGGCTTCGTGGGCCGCATTAAACCACTTCGCGGGCCGGATCCGGCCCCCGGGCCTTGTGTTTGACATGTCTGATATAAATGGATTCTGACAGTCTGCTCTCCTTAGAAAAAAGATGTGTCCATCAGTAGGGGAAGAAAAGAAAAGAGAAGAAAAAAAACATATGTAAATGTTAACTCGGTTTGTTCGGATATTCTGTATGAAATCTCTTAAGCAGCTTTAGTGCTTTAACGTGGTGTTTGCTGACCCATTCATTTTCTGAGGAGGGGAGGTGTTTCCAAGCCACTAAATATTGGGTTGTTCCATGATGTTTCCTGGAATCCAGAATTTCTTTCACCTCAAAATGTTGTTCTCCTTCCACCATGATGGGAGGTGGTGGTGGTGGAATTTTTGTTTGTAGGGGAGATTGTTGTTCTCTCTTTATTAGACTGCAGTGAAAGATTGGGTGTATTCGTCTAAGATTTTTAGGTAGTCCTAATTCAACTGTTACTGGGTTTATGATTCTTTTAATTGGAAAAGGTCCAATGTATTTTGGTCCTAGTTTTTTACAGGGTTGGAGAGACTTAAGGTATTTTGTAGACAGATATACCATCTCTCCCACCTTGAACAGTGTGGGATCGGCTCTTTTCTTGTCTGCCTGTGTCTTGTGTGCTAATCTAGCCTCTGTTAACGCTTTTCTGACAATAGGCCAGGTGTATTGTAACTGAGCAATCCATTCCTTTAGTTCTGGAATTACCGGTTCTTTTGGGGTTAGATCAGGTATGGGGTTGAAGCTCTGGCCTGTGGCTACTTGAAAAGGAGTGTAACCTGTGCTGGAGTGAACTGCGTTGTTATAAGCCACTTCTGCAAAAGGCAGTAGGTCCGACCAGTCCGACTGTTGGAAACTTATATAACATCTTAAATATTGCTCAAGTACTGCGTTAGACCATTCCAATTGGCCATTCCACTGAGGATGATGACTGGATGTCAGTCCTTGGGTAGTTCCTAACAGAGATAAAAATTCCTTCCAAAATGCTGAGGTAAATTGCACCCCCGTCAGATATGATGCATTGTGGTGCCCCATGCAATCTGTAAATATGTTGTACAAAATGTTTTGCTAATGCTTTTGCAGTTGGAATTTTGGGGCAAGGTATGAAATGGACTTGCTTAGAGAACAGATCAGTGACAGTCCAGACAACGGTGTTTCCGTTGCTTTCTAGTAGTTCTACAATAAAATCCATGGCTATTTCTTTCCACAGGGCTGAGGGATTTGCCACCGGTTGTAACAGTCCTGGCGATTTCCCTTGTAACCTCTTGGCCATTGTGCAAATTTGACAACTGCTCACATAGCTTTCTATGTCTTTTTTCATAGATGGCCACCAAAATTGCCTTTTAGTTAAGTGTAATGTTTTTACAAACCCGAAATGTCCTGCTGATTTTGTATCATGGCACAGTTGCAAGAAATTGGTCCTCTGGGTGGCAGGTATCTATAGCTTCTCACCCACCCAAGGTAACCCATCTTTAAAAGTGCACACGTGCCTATTTTTCTGGAACCATTCGTCCCCTTCCAAGGACTTTCGGAATTCTATTCCGGTTTGGCTATCCACTTCCGGCTTCATTTTTACTTGTGCCCTGGTGGTGACTGGTGTTGCCAGTTGTTGTTCTGGTACAAGTGGTTTAAAGTCAGTTACCCGTGTGTTATTATATTGGAGCATGCGAGATAATGCATCTGCCAGGAAGTTCTTCCCCCCCGGCAAGTGTTTGAGAGTGAAATTGAATCGGTGAAAGTGTTGGGACCAGTGGGCTTGCTTAGGAGTGAGTTTCCTGGGCGTTTTTAGTGCTTCTAAATTTTTGTGGTCAATCCAGACCTGGAAAGGTATTTTATTTCCTTCCAAAAATTGACACCAAGTTAATAATGACCACCTTAATGAGAATGCTTCCTTCTCCCATCGTTGTTGGCCATCGTTATTCAGTTTCTGTAATTTTCCTGAATGTATATGGGCAAGGTTGCAACGCCCCCTCATCATTTTCCTGTAGTAATACGGCTCCGACTGCTTCATCGCTCGCATCCGCCTGTATTACAAAAGGTTTGTCAGGATCCGGGTATTTAAGTACAGGTTCAGCAGAAAAGAGTTTCCTTAGCCTCTCAAATGCTGCTTGACATTCCATTGTCCATTTTAGAGGCTGGCTGGGTTTCACAGGGGACCCCCCCTTCATTTTCAACAAATTTGTGAGGGGCATGGCTATTTGGCCAAATGCGGGGATGAATTGGCGGTAGAAATTTGCAAACCCCAGGAAACTTTGCAATTGCTTCTGTGTGTGCGGAGCTGCCCATTCTAATACTGCCCTGACCTTCTCAGGGTCCATTTCGATGCCCTCTGGAGATATGCGATATCCCAGGTAGTCGATTTTTTCCTGATGGAATTCACACTTCGATAATTTAGCATATAAATGGGCAGCTCGCAACTTCTTCAGGACTGCTCTGACTAGTTTGATATGTTCCTCTTTGGTTTCTGTGAAGATAAAGATGTCATCGAGGTAAACCAGGACCCCCTTATATAGGTGCTCTCTCAGCACATCATTAATTAATTGCATAAACACTGTGGGGGCCCCTTGCAGTCCAAATGGCAATACTTTGAATTGATAGCACCCCATTGGGCAGTTGAATGCAGTCTTCCATTCGTCTCCTTCCTTAATCCTAATACGGTAGTATTCTTCCCTCAGGTCTAGTTTGGTAAAAATCTTTCTTTTTGATAGGTGGGATAGCATATCCTTCATTAGGGGAAGGGGGTACAGATTACATTCACTAATTGTATTCAGATTTCGGTAATCCACGCACAAGCAGAAAGAACCATCTTTCTTCTCCCTGAACAGAACCGAGGTAGCCACTTTGGATTTGGCAGGCTCAATAAATCCTCTTTCTAAGTTTTTCTTTATGAATCTTTCCATTTCTGACATTTCCCTTGGGCTCATGGCATACATCCTGGGTTTTGGGAGTTTTGCCCCAGGTTTGAATTCTATGGTGCAGTCTGTGGGGCGGTGGGGGGGAAGCTCATCTGCTCTTTCCTCACTGAAAACCTCAGCCAGGTCCCTGTATTCCTCCGGTATCTCTGGTAACCCCTTCTCTTTCCCCACTGCTCCTGTCTCCTCCCTCTGGGTTGGGGGGGGGTGTTTGGGGGTTTTACGTTTTCCTGTTCCCCTTTTGGGAAGTTGAGTTCTGCTGTCCTCCAGTTTATCGCGGGGTTCCATTTCTTCAGCCATTCCAGTCCTAAAATCATTGGGCATTCCATGCCTGGGGCCACTATAAATGTTATGTCTTCCTCATGAGACCCCAGGGACATGTGGATTGGTAGAGTGGTAGGGTAGCTGGTCCCCCCCCCCCGCTATAGATCCATCTAATTTACTGAAGGAGATTGGTTGTTTTAGCCTCCTCACTGGGATGCTCAGTTCCTCCACCAGTGTTGGGCTGATGAGGCAGCGGATGCAGCCAGAGTCTATCAGAGCCTTTATTTCAATGGCTTTTGGTACAGAGGAAGCTAATATAGTCACTGTCTTAAGTATGGGTGAAAGAGGTCCACTTACCAATGGTTCTCCCTCTGAGCTGTCTTCCAAGGTGTCCACCGCCCCTGTGGTGTAGGCCGGAGTCCAATCCCAGGTTTTGGCAGGAATTGTGGACTCTACAGCCTCTGTCCCCTTCATGGAAGATTCTTTTGGGTTGCCTTGAGACTTCCCCAGCTTTTTGGAAGATGATGCCTCTGTTTTGCATGGAGGGGCTTTCGAATGACATTCTGCAGCATGGTGGCCCTCTCTCCCGCAATTGAAACATCCCTTTGATTTTTTAGCCGTGGCCGGTGGGTTTTCCCCCTCACGTGCTTGCTCGAGTGACATGGTTTTCCTCTGCGTTGTCTCTTCAATAGGTCTATTTCCACTTTCTCTGCCAGGACATACCAGTCGTCGAGATGGTAGGGGTCTCCTCGAGGCAGGCAAGCGTCATACAGGTCGTAGTTTAGACAGTCTTTGAAATGGCTGAGGAGGATGTGTTCTGGCCAGTTCAGCTTGCTGGCGATGTCTCGGAATTCTTGGGTATATTCGGCCACTGTTCTCCTGCCCTGCCTCACCATTTTGATTCTCTCCCGGGCCTTCCGGTCAGCCAAAGGGTCCTCGAATCGTCGCCTCAAGGATGACATGAATCGGTTGAAGTCGTTGAGTTCTGGGGCATTGGAGTCATGCAGGTTCATCACCCAGTCTGCAGCCATCCCGTCCAGGGCAGATTGCACAATTCGGATGCGCGTTTTGTCACTGGGGATGTCTTGTCCGTACTCTTCCATGTAGCTGAGGACTTGGGTTAGGAAAAATCCCAGTCGTGATGGCTCCCCCTTGAACTTTGCTTCCAGGGGCGGGAATCTTTGACTGGAGCGTTGTCTGTACCGCAGAGTGTATCGCTCCTCATCTCGATCCCCGTCTGTGGGTCTGGGGTGGGTGAGTACCGCTGAGTCAGCGACTCTTGTTCCATTGGACGGCCCTGGGGTTTCAGGTGTTGGATCCCTTCCGTTACCCCTCCAGTTGTGACCCCAGGTGTTGTATCGGTTGTGGTTTCCAGCTCTCTCCTCCCTTAGTGAGCTCAGGGTTGTTTTCATCAAGTCAATAGCTTTTTCCAGAATCTGCTCTTCCTCACTGGCGTGCAGGGAGTTCTCCATCTCTTGTTTCCATTCCGGTTGGTGGTCACTCCGTCTCAGGGTCACTTCTCCCGAAGCCTTTTCCCACTCACTTTTCCTTCCAACGCCCATCGACCACCGGGGTTTTCGTTCGTGCTGCTCCGCTGTTTCCTCCCAGGAGGAATATGACGCTTCAGCTTCCCAATGTTTCTGGGAATTCGGCTGGGAGGAAGGCTCCTTCTCCGTGGGGCTTCCCTCCCTTCTTGCTTCATCGTCAGACATCATATTTATTTGCAAAGTCCCCTGGTAAGGTTCCTCTTCCCAGGTTGACTTTCAGTGCAAGTCCTGTCTAATGTCAGGACCCACCCCAAACCACATCTTAGGAAGACAAAATTCTTGGAGTCAAATCTATTCCAAAAAGAATCTTTACTACGACATGCTTGGTTGTAGGAATACGAAACAGGACTTAATATTATTCCACGAAGTAAACCCTTATAAAGAGTTCCCAGTTTAACCCCCTTTAACCCCATTTGGTCAATCCCCCATCCTTTATCTCATATCATCCCTCTCGTGGGAAAAAGGAACTTAGGACCTTTCATGTTTATTGCTCTCTTCCGTGACACAAGCCAGATGCTAGCCCCCCCTTTTGTTTCCCCAGTTCAAAAGGCTTCTCCTTTCCTTTGAAATTCCTAATACCGGTTCAATACACATTCATTCTCTTCTCTTCGGGAGATGGCAGAATCCATGGAATAATGTTTGAAACATTCCATTTATAATATGATATAAATGGATTCTGACACTAACTTAAATAAGATATAGTAAATGTAGGGGAAATAGAGAAGGAATTTTTGATGATGCAACCTGAGATATGTACAAAAGATTATGTTATTGAACTATTGATTACCCAATCACCACGCTGCTTTCTAAATATTTAAATGTAAAACTGGAAAACCAATAAAATTTGTTTTTTAAAAAAGAGCCTTGTACAGAAGGCTCCACATGTGTTCTCTCTCTTCTGTATTCCTGCTGTAACTGTTGTGTGTTGGAGATTGCTGTATTAAAACAAGTATGTAATTATTCCTGGTGTATGATATTGTAGATAGTGTAAGATAAACCACCATTTAATATAGATCACTGTTTACTGTGTTTAGTCCTGGGTTATCTCAGGGCAATAAGACTGCATACTCGTGACAACTTATTTATCAAAGCACCTAGCTGTAGGACAAGAAGCAAGAGGTGGAAGCTTGTCAGAGGGATATTCAACCTGGAATTATGGTGGAATTTCCTGACAGAACAGTTAAACAGTGGAAAAGCTTGCCTCCCAGAGTTGTGGGTGCTCCATTGCTGAAGGTTTTTAAGAAAAGACTGGGTAACCATTTGTCAGTGATGGAATAAAACTCCTGCCTTGATTATTGGACTAGAAGACCTCCAAGATCCCTTCCAGCCCTATGATTCTATTTCTGTTGCCTAAGGACAGAACAAGTAGTCCTTCTATATACCCAAGGAACCAAAAGTTTAACCTCTTTAATATGCTTGTGGCTACTGAGACTTTAATAGGCAAGATGGGCAGCACAGAAGATTAAGTAAGTAAATAAGTAAGTAAGTAAGTAAGTAAGTAAGTAAGTAAAATGCATTCGGCTTCTCAAGGGTAGCTTCATCACTGGCCCACTGGTGAGAGTTTGGCTTCACCCCCACCCCCCCATCCTCTGCCCCAATCAAGTGGCTTCCAGGCCTGGGGAATTTCTCAGACCCCATCATCTCCAACTAACCAATGGGGGTGATAGCATCTCAAGATTCTTGTATGCAGCAGAATGGGATGAAAATTTCATAAAAAATTTCAAATGTTTTGGACAAGATTAGGTAACTTTGATTTGGCTTCAGGTTTCTGTTGTTTTTAGGATATTTAGTTTTATAGCTTTAGTATGCCTTTTAAGCTGTTTAACTTTTGATTTGAAGCCACTCAGAGTTGGTTATAGATAGGCTGTATAAATGTTTTAAATAGATAAATGAAATTGAAGAAATAGGAATTGGTTCAGGGAACTGCAGCAAGAATGACTTAAAACTGTGAACCCAGTTTGAAAGCCAAGTATATTTTACCTTAAGATGACTGAGATGAAATATAATATCACTGTGTAAATACCTGAAAACATGATGAAAAGAATATTGAGATCTGTTCACTCTCATTTTAGTACAAGGCATATAATTATGATTTTAGTTATAGGAGGGCAAATTCCATTGGAATGTTACGGAAAAAATAAGAGTTTTATTGTGGAAACAGTGCCCCCAAAAATGGTAGTATTCCTTTTATAGGATGCAATGTATTAAGTTAGATTCCTGTAGTAAGCAAGGGTCTGATTTTAAGTCTAAATTACCCTCCAACAGTATGCTTCAGTTGTATGATTATAAACAATGGAATGTTAATGGCAGGGGACCTCAGTGACACTGGACACATTGTAAACTTTAAAAAGTAACTTTAATAATACTTTAATATTTCAACTATAGTATCATTTTATTAAAATATTAAAATTTTAATGTTTTATTGGAATATTAACCTATTTTGATAATGATACTATTTAATTTCATTATGTGTTAAATTTAGATAATTTCTTATTTATTGAAGCATATATATTTTCTATAATATATATATTTTTCCCCAAGATGGCGGCGGTTGTCTGTTGAGCTCTGTGAGTTCCGCAATGGGCTTTTAAAAAATGGGGCAGTCTCGGCAGCCTAACGGGGGGTTGGATTAGGAAACAGCTGGCGGGTGCCGCTTTTTGAGGCGCGGAGGCTTCTACACCCCCCCTAGAATGGCAGCAGAGGCCTGGCGGCCTGAAGATCGGCTGCGGCCCAGTCCAGCACCTTAAATCAGCTGGCTTGTGTGGCGTGGACATCTCCCCCCCCCCAGAATGGCGGCAGCGGCCTGGCGGCCCGAAGATCAGCCACAGCCTGGCCCACCTTAGATCAGCTGGCGGGTGCCTCTTTTTATGGCGTGGAGACCTCCCACCCTCTGGGAACGGCAGCAGCGGCCTGGTGGTCCAAAGATCAGCCGCGGCCCGGCCCAGTGCTTTGGATCAGCTGGCAGGCGCTTTCTGTGGCGTGGATGTCTCCCGCCCTCCCCAGAATGGCGGCAGCAGCCTGGCAGCCTGAAGATCAACCGCAGCCCAGCCCAGCATCTTGGTCCAGCTGGCAGGTGCCATTTTGCGGCGTGGAGATATTCCTTCCCCTCTGGAATGGCTGCAGTGGCCGGGGATTATGGCAGCCCGAAGATCAGCCGTGGCTGCGTTTTAACGCACAGTTGGAGGTTGGAGCAGGGTGCAGGGGTTTTTTGGGGGTTTTTTGGCACGGTGGCCCCCCCTTTTCCATAGCAAAAGCAGCGAGGTGACAACAGCGGCCTGGAGTTTGGCTGTGGACATAGTCTTGGAACTGTAGCTGTGGTGTTTTGACCCGGGTCCTTTCTGCTAATCTGCTGATCTTTAATTTTATGTTGATTATTTGGATATGGTTTATGCCCCTGCTCCTGTGACTTCCCTACTGATAGTCCGGAATGGACCTGGGACCTGACCGCGGTGAGAGGACGGTTCTGGATTGGTCATCAACCACTCCACTGGTGTGAGAGACCAGTTGGGGTAGGTTTATCCCAGTAGCCCGTACTCTGTCCACCCCAGGTTGGATGCCCAGCTGTAGTGAGAGGGCAGTTGGGCTTTCTTTGCCTGGTTCCGGCTCAGGTGAGAGCAGAGCTGGATTGGTGGACCTGAGGTACTTTCCGGACTCAATATCAATGTCATCTTGATATTATTTTAATACCATCTGACTACCCATTTGTTAACAACTGCCCTATGTGGATATTTTTTATTATTATATGGCTCGTTTGCGCTACTCCAGTGCTGACCTGTATGCCCTCAGGAGGGCACCTCCCTCCTGGTTACAACCTGCCGCCTTTTCCTCCAATCCCCTTAAGGATGGGCCCAATTGTTGGGACACCGAGAGGTGGTTGGGCATAGATAGGGGCCTCTGGTGGAGATATATTAAGAGGGCCCTAATATGTTTTCTAGCTGGCTGTTTTAAAGGGTTAGGGAGGGGGGGAATGGTAGGGTTGGGAGGGAATTGGGGTGTACCCCACCAACCGGTCGTCAGTCCAGGCCTGAAATGGTTCCCAGCGAGATGGAGTTGGGGTGGGGTTTCAAATCCCCACAACGAATGGGAACGGCAGCAGGAGGTTACACGGAGGGCCATATCAACACCTGGGATCACGCCCCCCGCTGTCTTCAAGTGGTGGTGTGCTCCAACCCTCCAGTTGGTACCCATTTATCTGGGGGTGAGAGGGATCAGGCCCCTGAGCTCAGGCTGGTGTACTTTAATGCCAGATCCATTGTGAACAAGGCTCCCCTCGTCCGTGATTTGATCGAGGAGGAACACGCGGATCTGGCATGCATTACAGAAACCTGGTTGGGCTCAGAGGGAGGTGTCCCTCTAATTGAGCTTTGCCCTCCAGGTTTCTCTGTGTTACATCGGCCACGGGCTCAGGGCAGGGGTGGTGGGGTGGCGGTAGTTATACGGGAGACCTTATGTCCACGGGAGACCACTATTGTACAGATAGGCGGGAGTGAATCCCTCCTCCTAAGGTGTTGCCCTGGGGCTCAGTTGGGCTTGTTGCTAACATACCTGGCGCCCAGCTGTGTAGCAATGGCCCTGCCCGAGCTTCTCGATGCCCTCTCAGGGTTGACGGTTGAGTTTCCCAGACTTATAGTTCTGCGGGACTTTAACCTGCCTTCTCTGGGAAGGTCATCTGAGTTGGCCCGGGAGTTCATGGCCTCCATGACAGCCATGGACCTGACCCAAGTAATTCAGGGTCTGACTCATGGGGGAGAACACAATCTTTTTTTTTTTTATTGAAAAGTTTTACAGTACATTTTTTAAAAAAACAAAAACTCCTCCCAACCCCCTCCCCTCTCCCCAAACCTCCCCTACTCTTCCCTCCCCACCCCCTCCCCCCTCCCCGACTTCCCAGAGCTAAATACAGGGTATAAAAATACAAACAATCATAATCTACTATATGCAAACAACAATAACATATTAAATTCTATCGCACTTTAACTCTTATTGAAACGACTACAAGCAATTTATATATCGCATAGATCCAATACTTATTCAAATGCTAGATGAAACTTTTTAGTCCCATATTTATTCTGAATATAATCAATCCATCTTCGCCACTCCACAATATATCTCTGTTGCGACTGGTCTTTCAAGTACGCTGAAATCTTTGCCATTTCCGCCAGATTGGAAACTTTTAAAGTCCATTCTTCTATAGTCGGCAGTTCTTCCTTCTCCCAATATTGTGCAACTAAAAGTCTCGCTGCCGTAACTAAATTCAACATCAACTTAATGTCCACCACAATAGTATCTGTGATGATGCCCAATAAGAACAATTGCAAACAGAACTTTATCCTTTTCTTGAATATTTTTTGCATGTTCCACCAAATTTTAATCCAAAATGCTTTGACCCTTTTACAAGTCCACCATATATGAAAATACGTTGCATCCTCACAGCGGGGAGGACACACTCTTGACCTAGTTTTCTTATCTGGGCAGTGGTTTGGTGATCTGGGAGGGGGCTCGCCAACTATTGTCCCCCTGTCATGGTCCAATCATCACCTCCTGCGGTTGGTCTTCCACTATGCCACCCCCCGCTGCTGGGCTGCGGAACCGACCAGGTGGTTCCGCCCCAGGCGCCTAATGGATCTGGAATGGTTCCAGACGGCGCTTGGGTCTATACCTATCCCCCTCACTCACAACCTGGCTGACGCCTTGGTGGATGCCTGGGAAAGGGCTGCCACCGAGGCGCTCAACCGTGTTGTACCCTTGCAACCCCTGACCCGGTGCAGATCCCAATGGGCTCCATGGTTTTCTGTGGAGCTCCGGGAGATGAAGCGTCGGAGACGAGGTCTAGAGAGCTGTTGGAGATCCAGCTGGTCTGAGTCTGACCGGTTGCAGTTAAGAACCTTTACGAGGTCTTATCTTGCGGCGATGAGGACAGCGAAGTCTAATTACTTTGGTACCCTCATCGCGTCCGCAGATAATCGCCCGGCCACCCTGTTTAGGGTGACTTGCTCCCTCCTTAATCAGGAGGTGAAGGAGGAGCCCTTGCAGGGGCAAGCCAAGGAGTTTAGCTATCATCTGATGGACAAAATCGCTCAGATTCGAGCCGGTTTGGATTCTGACTGGGCAGAGACTGACGGGGAGGAATAGAGAATGTTACCTGGAGTGAATTCGATCCTGTGACTCCAGATGAGGTGGACAGGATCATGAGGAGACTGAGTTCTGCCACGTGTTTATTGGACCCGTGCCCCTCCTGGCTGGTATATGCAGCCCGGGAGGAGACACGAGGCTGGTTCCAGGCAGTAATAACTGCTTCTTTGAGGGAGGGTAGCTTCCCTGCCACCTTGAAGGAGGCGGTGGTGAGGCCCCTCCTCAAGAAGCCTGCCCTGGACCCGGCTATTTTGAACAACTATCATCCGGTCTCCAACCTTCGCTTTCTTGCAAAGGTGGTTGAGAGTGTGGTGGCACTTCAGCTCCCTCTGTTCCTGGAGGAAACTGATTATCTGGACCCATACCAATCGGGCTTCAGGACTGGGTACAGCATGGAGACGGCATTGGTTGCGCTGGTGAATGATCTCTGCCGGGCTCGGGACAGGGGTTGTTCCTCTGTCCTAGTCCTATTAGACCTCTCAGCAGCTTTTGATACCATCGACCATGGTATCCTACTGCGGCGTCTCAGGGTGTTGGGAGTGGGGGGCACTGTTTTACAGTGGTTCTCCTCCTACCTCCTGGGCCGCTCACAGTCGATGTTGACGGGAGGGCAGAGGTCCGCCCCGAGGCCTTTTGTTTGTGGAGTTCCTCAGGTTCGGTCCTCTCTCCCCTCTTGTTCAACATCTATATGAAGCTGCTGGATGAGCTAATTCGTGGTTTCGGGGTGGGGTATCATCAGTATGCTGATGATACCCAACTTTTTCTTTCCACCCCGAACCAACCCAGTGATGCCCTCGATGTGATGTCCCATTGCCTGGAGGCGGTCCGGGTTTGGATGGGGAGAAACAGGCTTCGTCTCAATCCTGCCAAGACTGAGTGGCTGTGCATACCGGCATCTCAGAGTAACCAATCTTTTCCATCGTTAACTATGGGGGGTGAGGTGTTACCCCCCGTTGATAGGGCTCGCAACTTGGGCGTCCTCCTGGATTCACAGCTCAGTTTGGAAGATCATATAGGAGCTGTGGCCAGGGGGGCTTTTGCCCAGGTTCGCCTGGTGCACCAGTTACGGCCCTATCTGGACCAAGATGCCCTATGCACAGTCACCCATGCGCTCGTGACCTCCCGGCTAGACTACTGCAATGCTCTCTACATGGGGCTGCCCCTGAGGACCACTCGAAGGCTTCAGCTGGTGCAGAATGCAGCTGCGCGAGTTGTGATGTGGGTTTCCCGATACTCCCATGTAACACCTCTTCTCCGCGAGCTGCATTGGCTTCCAGTTGCCCTCCAAGTGAGATTCAAGGTGCTGGTGATGACCTATAAAGCCCTAAATTGTTAAGCCTTATTATGTAAGGGAGCACCTGCTGCCAGCATCAACTCCCCATTGTCCTGTGCACTCCCACAGGGAGGGCCTCCTCAGGGTACCACCGGTGAAGGATTGCCGACGAGCGATAACCAGGGGGAGGGCGTTCTCTGTGGGCGCGCCTGTCCTATGGAATCAACTGCCAACGGAACTCTGGACTGCCCCCGACCTTTGTTCATTTCTCCGGGACCTAAAAACCTGGCTCTTTGAGCTATCTGGTCTGGACTGAGGGGTTAATGTGTTTAAATTGTGATTTTAATTTTTGCGGCTAGACTTAATTTAATTTAATTTTAATTTTAATTTTATATTGTATTTTTTTAAATTTTGCCTTGTAAACTGCCCTGAGTCCTTTGGGAGTAGGGTGGTATATAAACCAAATTAATAAATAAATAAAATAAATATAAATTAAAAATAATTGTTTGAAGTTTTATTATTTTGTAGTGAAGTAATGTTCTAAGTTCTCCTGGAATTCCTTTCTACAGGAAAAAAAATCTACATAGTTGCTATGATGTAATTTATAATAAACCTTGTGCTGGGCTTTATATTGTAATATTAAAGTTGAGTCAGTTTTGTTCCTGTCCATTATACATCATGCATGGTATATTGGTAAGATCAGTGTATTTCTTATCTACCTGCTACTTAGTTCACCTGGCCTTGGCTATCTCAAACCTAGTAATTACATGCCATATTCCACTTTAGCTTATCTTGAAAAGCTAAGTAGAGTTGGATCTGACTACTGCTTGGATAAGAGACTTCCAGACTAGACTAGAAGGTAAAAAATTATCTTTGCAGTTTTCTTATGACTGCCAAAAAAGTTCTTCATGAACTTGCCAGGAGTTGAGCTTGACTCAGAGAAGACTTAACTTTAATTACCAGTATCTGACTTCACCACATTTTTTATGATTATAAATTCATGTGAATTGATAGATATAGACTCTAATCAATTTAACCTATTTACACCTGTGCATGTGTGTATAATATATCTTTGCTTATCATATATTTTATGTAAAAGATATATGGTAAGTGATAGATAGCTATGAATTATGAAACTGATGATCATCAGAAAAGCTGCCTGTAGCTGTCTTTGGAAGCTGCTGAGCTAATGATGGGCTGGGCAGATAATCATAAGAAAGTTAATTGTAAGGTTTGATATATCTTCTTGCAGGGGTAAGTTGTCACGTTTTCCACTTGAACTGAAACTAAATGATTGTAAAATAAGTTATGAGTGTCCTTAGGCTTGTCTGCCAGAATGATGGCTAAGAATGCATTTCTGGCCCATCAGTCTCAAGAAACTGCTTGATATTTATGTGAACGGTATGTTATTTTATTCCCCCTCTAGCTAAGCTTGTCACCTTCCTGTGATAAGTGAAGCTGTTTCTTTAATTCATACTTAAAGTATTGAAGCTCAAATATTGCACAGATTGTTGTTATTCCTACTAAGAATTTTTGAAGGTATGTATCAAACATTAATGGCTGATTGGGAAGAACTAATGGCTGCCATTGAATATAAAGAATGGCTGCAGAACACATCTTAGTAATTGTACTTCTGTCAAAGCTAGTTAGCTTACAGAATAATGAGCCACTTCTTTATTTTTAATCTGTTATGCCTTTTATATTTAATAGTGACAGCAGTGGTCATCTCTTCTAACTTAACAATACTTGATGCCAAATAAAATATGTTATTTGTATTCAGTCAGGAATATAAAATTGCATGCAGTGAGTTGAAGCTAGAACTCATTTGTATTTTTAAGATGCTCCTTTTCAGTTTGAACAAGAAATACCTTGTCAAGTAAGCTGAGTAAGCAAAGATGGGAAAATAGTGAAGATAGGCCTAGTGTATTTTGGATATTTTAAAATAGATAAATGCGAAACAGCCTATATTCAATAAATACTGGAAACGAGAATTCAAGTTATTAATAAAGAAACAATGAAACTTCAGTTTTGTATTCCTGATTCACATTTTTTCCAGATGAGGAAGGGAGTGAATGCCTTAGGCTCTCTTTGCTTTAGAGCTGTTTGACCCAAGAACAGTATGCTATTATCTCCAAAGCATTGTATATCATCAAGACTGATGGCACCAGGTTCATTTTTCAGCTCTACATTAAATGATGTTGGATAGAAAGATGGATTGGCTTAAGTAGGCTCCTATGAGGTGTGTGTATATGTAAAAATATCCAGTGGGAATATTCTATTTTCAATTTAATGCTAGAAACAATTTTATGACGAAAAGAAGTTTATAATAAGGCTCTTTCCAATATCCTGATAGTTAACATTTTTTTTAATACTAAGAAGAGATACCCACAGGGTAAAGTGAGGAATCTTTCTGAATAGATATGTGTGTGTGTGTGTGTGTGTGTGTGTGTGTGTGTGTGTTTTGGTTAAATTATATAAATGTCAAATGTCACTACATTATGAAAAAATAGTTTTGGAAATACAGAATATGCCTTATAAAGTTATGGTATAACAGTTTCTGGTCACTGATTTCCACCTCATTGTCCAGTGGTGGAGTTTTCTTAGCCTGTGCCCTTGTAGTGACTGGGGCTGCTAGTTGCTGTGGGGAAAGGAGAAGTTTAACCACCTCTGCCTTCATACTGTTATATTGTGGCATTCTTGGCAAAGTATCTGCCAGGAAGGTTTTTTTTCCCCCTGGCAGTTATTGGATGGAGAAATTAAAATGATGGAAGTGCTGGGCCCATCGTGCCTGTTTTGGAGACAACTGCCTGGGTTTTTTTAAAGCTTCGAGATTCTTATGATCAGTCCAGACCTGGAAAGAGATTTTACTCCCTTCTAATAAATGTCTTGGGACGCAGTGGCTCAGTGGGTTAGGACACTGAGCTTGTCGATCAGAAGGACAGCAGTTTGGCAAGTCGAATCCCGAATGCCGCATAACAGAGTGAGTGCCTGTTACTCGTCCCAGCTTCTGCCAACCTAGCAGTTCTAAAGCACGTAAAAATGCAAGTAGAAAAATAGGGACCACTATGGTGGGAAGGTAACAGCGTTCCGTGCGCCTTTGGCATCTAGTCATGCCAGCCACATGACCACGGAGACGTCCTCGGACAAGCGCTGGCTCTTTGGCTTTGAAATGGAGATGAGCACCGGCCCCTAGAGTCGGAAACAACTAGCACCCATGTGCGGGAGAGCCTTTACCTTTTACTAATAAATGTCTCCAGGTTAAGAAGGCCCATTTCACTGCATATGCTTCCTTCTCCCAAGCCGCCCACCATTGTTCAGTCTCAGACAGTTTCTTGGGTGTGTAGGCACAGGGTTGTAACTGTGGTTTTTCTGCAGCAACACCATCTCCACTGTCACATTGCAGCATCTGCCTGAATCACAAATGGCTGTTCCAGTTCTGGGTATTTCAGCACCGGTTGTGTGGAAAAAAAGTCTCTTAAATTTCTCGAACGTGGCTTGACACTCTACTGTCCATTTTAGTGGCTGGCTAGACTTCGGCTTCCTCCCTTAAGCACCTATAATCCATGCAGAGATGAAAAGACCCATCCTTCTCTCTGAGTAGAACAGGGATGGCCACCTGAGATCTGGCCAGTTGGATGAATCCCCAGGCTAAATTCTTGTCAATGAACTGGCGTAGCTCATCTATTTCTTTAGGGGTCATTGAATAAAGTTTTAGTTTAGGTAACTTAGCCTCCAGGATGATTTCAATGGCACAGCCCGGCTTTTTGCTGAAAATCTTGGCTAAATCACGGTACTCCTTGGAATGCTCTGAAGCTCTTGCTCGCTCAGCATGGACACTAATTCTTCTTTAAGACCCTCCATTCTATTTTTTTTTTTTTTTTTTTTTATTAAAAAGTTTTTCAATACATTTTAATTATAACATCCCATTCCCCCCCCCTCCCCCACCCTCTCCCACCCTCTTACCCTCCCTCTCCCCCCTCCCCCCCCGGACTTCCCAGAGCTAGATACAAGGTATAAAAATTAAAATAACCAATCAAAAACGCCCATATGCTAACAATAATAACTTATTAATTCTCTCGCGCTTTAGCTCTTATAAATTGACTACAAGCAATATACTTATTCAAATGCTAAATAAAACTTTTTAGTCCCATATTTATTCTGGATGTAATCAATCCATTTCTTCCACTCCACAATGTATCGTTGTTGAGAATGATCTTTCAAATATGCTGAAATCTTTGCCATCTCCGCCAGGTTGGAAACTTTTAAAGTCCATTCCTCTAAAGTCGGCAGTTCTTGCTTCTTCCAATATTGCCCTATTAGAAGTCTCGCTGCCGTAATTAAGTTCAACATCAAATTAATGTCCAACACAGTAGTATCAGTAATAATACCCAGTAAGAACAATTGCGGACAAAACTTTATTCTTTTCTTGAATATCTTCTGCATATTCCACCAGATTTTAATCCAAAATGGTTTAATCTTTTTGCAAGTCCACCATATATGAAAATACGTTGCGTCTTCGCCACCACATCTCCAACATTTAGGCTGATAGTTTGGATACATACTTGCTAACTTTCTAGGATCTAAATGCCATCTGTAAAACATTTTATAAAAGTTCTCTCTTAAATTTTGAGCTTGCGTAAATTTCACATTTCTCACCCAGATCTTTTCCCAAGTGTCCATTGTAATGACTTCCTGAATGTTCTGTGCCCATTTTATCATACAGTCCTTAACAATTTCTGTTTCTGAGTCAATCTCTATCAATGCAAGATATATCCGTTTGATATGCGCTGGTCCCTGATTTCTAATTTGTTTTACCAGATTTTCATCATCCCTCAAAAAACCAATCTTCTGATCTTCTTTCCACCTGGCTTGTAATTGTCCATATTGAAACCAAGTTTGTACAATCTTTTTTTCTCGTAAAAGATTGTATGACTTCAAACACCATACATTCCTCTCCAAAGTCAAAATTTCCTTATATGTAATCACATCATGTTTAAATCCAACATTTATATTCTCTATTGCGTGTTTGGGTATTGCCCATAACGGTATCTTATAATTTAATTTTTGTCTGTGCTTTTTCCAAACTCTCAACAAAGCATTCCTCAAAATATGCATTTTAAAAACATTATCTACCTTTTTGTCATATAGTAAATATGCGTGCCAACCAAATAACAAGTCATGCCCTTCAAGATTTAAGAGTCTCGCCTGTGTCAAATTAATCCAATCACTTATAGCTGATAATGCAGCAGCTTCATAATATAATTTAAAATTGGGCATTCTAAGACCACCTCTTTCACGTGTATCCTGCATAATTTTAAATTTGACCCGTGGCCTTTTCCCTGCCCAAACAAATTTATTGATACCCTTCTGCCACTCCTCCAAATTTGAATCCTTTTTGAGAATAGGTATCATTTGAAACAAAAATAAAAATTTTGGCAGAACATTCATTTTTACTGCTGCAATTCTTCCCAATAATGATAGTTGTAATTTTTTCCAACTATCCAATTCTTTTTGCACTTTATTCCATAACTTTTCATAATTATTTTTATATAATTTAACATTTGAGGGTGCTAAATATACCCCCAAATATTTAACTCTTTCAACAATTTCAAATCCAGTTAAGCTTTCTATAGAAACCTTTTGTGATACTGTCATATTTTTAGATAAAATTTTAGTTTTTTGTATGTTAATCTTAAATCCAGAAACTTTCCCATATTGAAATATTAACTCCATCAATTCCATAACAGAATTTTCTGGATGTGTCAAAGTAATAACCAGATCATCCGCAAAAGCCCTCAATTTATAGTCCTGATCTCTTATTTGAACTCCCTTAACTATTTCCGAATTCCGTATTTTAATCA
>JAKJMR010017964.1:745495-796898 GCA_024449315.1 Daboia siamensis
AAGCTAAAATCAGCTGTCGGCGGCGGCGCCTTGCCACCCGGAAGTCCAAGACCCTCCATTCTATTATCAGGCAACTCCTGGGGAGGAACTGTCTTTTTTGGGAACTTTAGCTCCAGTCGATTAGGGGATTCCATTTCTTTAACCAGGTTAGCCCCAGGTCAAGGGGCCATTCCATGCTGGGAGCCACAATGAAGTCTCTAAATGGCACCCCATGGTGAGTTGGTGGGTTGGGTAACAAAGCTTGCCAGGATGCCCCCTGCCATGGGCCCATCAAACTGACAACAGGTGATGGGCGTTTTGAGTTTCCTTAGGGGAATGGGGAATCCCCATTTTTCCAACTAGGCTGATTAAGCTGATTAAGCACTGAGTGCACCCAAGTTCAACAGTATGGTTAGGGTCATTCTCCTGTCCATGCCTGGGATCAATAATTCTATGGGCATAGTTATGGGGTCGATTGGCCAACTTACCAATGGGTCATTGTCATAATTGCTCTCCAACATCCCCGACTCATTGTCTGGTGGAGTCAGAACTCTATCCTCTGCCTTTGGGGCTTGGGGGAGCTCCAAGACTTCAGTGGATTTCTTTCAAATGCTGGGTAGATTTGCTTGGCTTCACCCCAGAGGGGTGATCCAGTTTCCTAGCCGTAGTCCTGCTGCAGCACTCCACGGCCCAATGCCCTTCTTTGCCGCACTTGAAGCAGGTGGTGGAGCGTGGTTGGTTTGCAGAGGTTTTGCTGGCCTCTCCCCTTCTCTCCAGCTGGCTCTGTCCCCTGGACTTCAGAGAATGATATAGGTTGTGGGTTTGATCAATTTCCACTTCTTCAGCCAGGACATACCATTCATAAAGGCAGGCTGGTCATCCCTGGGTTAAACAAATACTATACAAGTGGTTGTTTAGCTCGTCATGGAAGCAGCTTATCAGAATATCTTCAAGCCAGTTGAGGTGGTGAGCCAAGTTGCGAAACTCCTCCATATATTAGGCCACTGGTCAACACCCTTGTTTTATTGTTTTTATCTGATCCTGAGCCTTACAGTCTGCCAGGCAATCTTCAAATTCGTGTCTCAGTGTGGTCATGAAGTGGTTAAAATTTTGAACCTCAGGAGCATCACTGTTATATAGATAGGGTAATCCATCTGGCAGCAGTTCCTTTGAAGGCTAGGGTGACAACCCTAATCTTAGCAGCATCATTGGATAGAGATCTTCCATACACTTGCATGTATGTGAAGACATGAGCCAGGAAAAAAACCAGCTTTGAGGATCCCCATCAAATTTAACTCCCAATGGAACTAGCTTTGGCTCATCTGGGGGAGTCCTCTCTCAGGGCAGAAATTGGGTTTGAGCCCTCCTGGGAGTTGCTCACTGTTGTGCTGCCAGAGTAGCCACCCCCATCTCTGTTGAACCTGCTGCCCTGCTTGCCACCTTACCACAGAAAACTGGTTACTTGGATGCAGTAGCCCCCTCCTCTTTGAGAAGCCTCATCCAACTCTATGCGGAGGAGTTTCAGAAGACAAGGAGAAGAAGAGTGTGAGGCCAGGTGAGAATATCGGCGATGGTGGCTGGGGAGGGGGGATCATGGCAGTAGCATTGGCAGCTCCCCCACCCAGCCTGTTACCCCAGCCAGCTCCCTATGATGCTTGGCAGAAACCCTCCCTCCCCACATGCCCCATCTGACCTACACACCTTCTTTCTAGCAGTCCTCCATCTCTTCCTCCATCTCCACCACATGCAGTCCCAGGAAGAAAAGAAGTTTGTGGGCAGTCCCACAAACAAAAGAAGTGCAATCAAACAATTCCAACTTCACAAGATCTTTTTTTTTTTTTGTGAGAAGTTGAATTGATTGATTGAACTCCCACTTTTTTTTGTGGGACTGCAAATGGCAGAGGAGGACTGGGTGCCTCAGCCGAAGGCTGAAAGAGCCACATGTGGCTCCAGAGCCGCGGGTTGCCAACCCATGATCTAATGGTTAAGGCACCAAGTTAGAAAGCAAGAAATTGTGAGTTCAAGTCCCAAGTTAGACATGGAAGCCAGCTGGGTTTCTGGGCCAGTCATGCTCTCCCAGCCCAACCCCTCACAGGGCTGTTGTCCTAGGAAAAATAGGAGGAAGAAAGTGAGTTGGTTATGTTCACTGCCTTGAATTATTTGTAAAAATAGTAAAGGCAGGATACAAATAAATATCTAATTATTATCATTCTTTAGTTTCCATGCTTTATTTATTTATCAAATTTATATAGCCTCCCATTTTAGTGAAGACCACTCTGTGTGACCCCACAACAAACAGGCAAAATCATATATAAAATTGACAGATAGAAAAAAATATGAAAATCACATTGACATTAACAGTAAGTATTATAAAAATTCAAAATCTTAAAAGACAATGCAGTAAAAGTACTACACTCAATTTGCCAGCAAATTTGGAAAACTTAACAGTGGCCACAGGATTGGAAAAGATCAGTTTACATTCCAATTCCAAAGAAAGGCAGTGCCAAAGAATGTTCAAACTATCGCACCATTGCACTCATTTCTCATGCTAGTAAAGTTATGCTTAAAATTCTACAAGCTAGACTCCAGCAGTATGTGGATCGAGAACTACCAGAAGTACAGGCAGGATTTCGAAGAGGCAGAGGAACTAGAGATCAAATTGCTAACATACGCTGGATCATGGAGAAAGCTAGAGAGTTCCAGAAAAACATCTACTTCTGCTTCATTGACTATGCTAAAGCCTTGGATTGTGTGGATCATAACAAACTGTGGCAAGTCCTTAGAGAGATGGGCGTACCAGACCATCTTATTTGTCTCTTGAGAAACCTATATGCGGGCCAAGAAGCAACAGTGAGAACTGGACACGGAACCACTGATTGGTTCAAAATTGGGAAAGGAGTCCGGCAAGGCTGTATACTGTCGCCTTGCCTATTTAACTTATATGCAGAGCACATTATGAGAAAGGCAGGGCTAGATGAATCAAAAGTTGGAATTAAGATTGCCGGAAGAAACATCAACAACCTAAGATATGCAGATGATACCACTCTAATGGCAGAAAGTGAAGAGGAACTAAAGAGCCTCTTGTTGCGAGTGAAGAAGGAGAGTGCAAAATTTGGGTTGAAACTAAACATTAAGAAAACCAAGATCATGGCATCTGGCCCTCTCAATTCCTGGCAAATAGATGGGGAAGAAATGGAGGTAGTGACAGATTTTATTTTCCTGGGCTCCAAGATTACTGCAGATGGGGACTGCAGCCAAGAAATTAAAAGACGCTTGCTCCTGGGGAGGAAAGCCATGGCAAATCTAGACAGCACACTAAAAAGCAGAGACATCACCCTGTCAACAAAAATCCGTATAGTCAAGGCTATGGTCTTCCCAGTTGCAATGTATGGCAGTGAAAGTTGGACCATAAGAAAGGCTGAGCGCCAAAGAATTGAGGCCTTTGAATTCTGGTGCTGGAGAAGACTCCTACGAATCCCTTGGACTGCAAGGTGATCAAACTGGTCAGTCCTAGAGGAGATCAACCCTGACTGCTCTTTAGAAAGCCAGATGCTGACACTGAAACTCAAATACTTTGACCACCTAATGAGAAGAAAGGATTCACTGGAGAAGAGCCTAAGGCTGGGAAAGATTGAGGGCAATAGAAGAATGGGACGACAGAGAATGAGGTGGCTGGATGGAGTCACTGAAGCAGTAGGCATGAGCTTAAATGGACTCCAGAAGATGGTAGAGGACAGGAAGGCCTGGAGGAACGTTGTCCATAGGGTTGCGATGGGTCGGACACGACTTCGCAGCTAACAACAACAAGCAGCCTTTGAAATATCAAAAGAATGTGGCTGAAGGTTGTCCCCCACCCAACCCAAAGGAAAGGATAAAAACACCTCCATTGATTTATGCAAAACTAAATCATTACATAGCAGGGACAAAGCCAACACAGAATAATAAAATATATCCAACAAAATATTAACCTGCTTTCTTGAACAAAGTATAAGTCCTCTACAGTACATTGTAATGAGTATTAGTGCTTCTATACTGGACTGTCTGTTTGCTCTCATAATAGTTCTCAAATGTCTCAGGCATATATTTGGAACTTTTATGTAATTTCAGTTTGAAATGATCTAATTATTCCACCTTTAACGATGGGGGGGTGAGGTGTTACCCCGGTTGATAGGGCTCGCAACTTGGGCGTCCTCCTGGATTCATGGCTTAATTTTGAAGACCATATAGGAGCCGTGACCAGGGGGGCTTTTGCCCAGGTTTGCCTGGTGCGCCAGTTGCGACCCTATCTGGACCGAGATGCTCTACGCACAGTCACTCATGCGCTCGTGGCCTCCCGTTTAGACTACTGCAACGCTCTCTACATGGGGCTGCCCTTGAGGACCACTCGGAGGCTTCAACTGGTGCAGAATGCAGCTGCGCGAGTTGTGATGGGGGTTTCCCGATACTCCCCTGTAACAACTCTACTCTGCAAGCTGCATTGGCTTCTGGTTGCCCTCCGGGTGAGATTCAAGGTGCTGGTGATGACCTATAAAGCCCTGAATGGCTTGGATCCAGGTTATTTGAGGGAACACCTGCTGCCAGCATCAAGTTCCCTTCGCCCAGTGTGCTCACACAGGGAGGGTCTTCTCAGGGTGCTGCCGGTAAAAGATTGCTGGCGGATAACACCCAGGGAGAGGGCCTTCTGTATGGGTGCGCCTGCCCTCTGGAACCAGCTGCCCGTGGAGCTTAGGACTGCCCCTGACCTTCGTTCATTCCGCCGGGACCTGAAGACCTGGCTCTTTGAGCTCTCCGGCACAGGCTGAGAATTTTTAACTGGGTTTTTTATTTTTAGGGATAATTTAATCTTTTTTAATTGTTTTTTAACTTTTGTATTTTGTATTGGTGTGATTTTAAAATACCCTGTAAACCGCCCTGAGTGCTTCGGGAAAGGGTGGTATATAAATTTAATAAAATAAAATAAATAAAATAAATAATCTTCTGTATGCCAAGCAGATATGCCATCATGAGCCAAGATTTCTCCCTATTGATTGCTTGCAGAAAGTAAGAATTGGCTTCTGGCAATAATACAAAAAATAAAATTCATAAAATCAATCAGATCTCAGTCCTGCCCCCCATACCCTTCTTTTAGGCTGTGCATGATTGATGAACAGAGAAATATAAGAGCAGACAGAATACCAAAATGGCTGGTATAAATCTCTGGAGAATCAGAGATTTTGGGAAGTTAAAACAGTAAAAGAAAGGAGATGTCAGGGGCTTAATTCTCTAAGAGGTGGCCAATTTTTCAAAGATATACCGCTTTTAGCTGAAAGCTTCATGAGAATTGGGAGAATATGCTTGGTGGGCATTTTGCAAGCCTAATCTAGAAAAAATCTTAAGAGGGAGGGAGGAGAGAGCCCGGAAAATACTTAATGTCTTAATATTGGGAACAAAACTGGGAGTGCTGGATGTGGACACTCAATGAACATAAACATGTGGAATACAGAAAGATATAGATTATGTTTTATGATGCAAAATTTCCTGTCTCACTGTAAAAATGAATGGAGTATAGGGAACAAACAGGAAGAATGAATGGAGGGTGCTCATGTGCAAAGCTCCATTCTCCATTTTCCACATCTTTGCTTTGATTTTTTTCCCTCAAGAGGAACTCTGTTTAAATGGACCTGTCTAGAACAAGTGGTACAAATAGGGGATGGCAAACCAGGATAATTAAAGAGATACTCACAGGATATCTAGCTACTGTGAATGAGTTGGAAATGAGTCTCTAAAGCCAAATAAAACATTAAAATTATAAATATTAACACTAAAGTTGACAAGAATGGGAAAGAAGGGAGCAAGATGCACCCAGGGAAAAGATAGGATCTTAGTCCAGGGCTTTTCAACCAGTGATACATATACCACTTGTACATTAATGAGTGACAGGTGGTACGCAGCCCTGCCTAGCCAAGTGTAGTAGGGGAGGGAAAGAGCCAGCGTAGGCAAGGACTTACTGTGAGAGAGTCCTCTGGAGCTGCAGAGTGGCTGGGGCAAGGCAAAGGCCTCGCTTCTGGCTCACCCTCTCCCATGAGAAAGGAGGAGGGGGGTGGAGAGTCTATAAAAGGAAGCAGTTTGGGTGGGAGAGAGAAAAAAAAGCAGCAGCCTTGGGAGGTGGTGGAGTCAGCTTTAGAAGGCACTGAAGGGAAAGAAGGAGGAGAGGGGGGAGGGGAAGAGAGGAGAGGAGATCAAGCAGGCCGGCCATGAGCCAATCTACAACTGCTGTGGCAGCCACCTGTGCTGGCAGCAGCAAACAGGCAAGAAATGCAGTGGGGGAGTGGTTGCCCTGCAAGAGGAATGAAAAAAGGCAGCAGTGGCTGTATGGGAGGGAAGGAGATGGAGAGTGGAAGGATTCTTATGTGCTTTTGTGACTTTGAAGTTCTGGGATTTGTGCAATGTGGGCTTTGTGTTCTTAAGGAATATTTGGCAATTTCTATTTGGCTGATGGCTGATGTCTCATGTTAGCTTCTATTGCTCTGCTATTAGCTGTAAGTTTTGCTGCAAGGGATTTTGAAGTATTTTTCTCCTGAATGGATTTTGCCTGTAGCATTCTTTTACTTATGAGTGGAGCCATTTGGGGAGGCTGCCTTAGCCGGCAGCCAATACTTACTACATCTTTTTTTCTTCTTTAAGTGCCGGCTGTGCTCCTTAACTTTCCTTTCTAGCCAGTACCTAATTCTTAAAGGGGAATGTGCCTTTTTAAGCTAGTTCATTCAGCAGTTTGTCTTTTCTGTCTCTGGAGGCTTTTCCTTGTTTGATAAATATATGGAAGAGAGAAAATATGGTGTTTTTTTTCAAATTCTTCCTTCAGAATGAGGTGGGCATGAGAAAGAGGGAGGCAGGGAAGGAGAGAGGGAGGCAGGGAAGTCCCGCCTTAGCACTTGGCCACCAGCAGCCCTGCCATTGACTTTGCTTGTCAAAAGGTTGCAAAAGGGGAATCACATGACCCTGGGACACTGTGACTGTCATAAATATGATCAGTTGCCAAGCATACAAATATAAATCACATCATCCTAGGCATGCTGCAATGATCATAAGTGTGAAAAATGGTCAAGTCATTTCAGTGCAGTTGCAACTTTGAACAGGTGGGTTTTTTTGATCATCAAGTTTTTGACACCTTGCTAGGTGGTACTCGAATATTGTCATATCCTAAAAGTGATACAATCGGTGAAAAGGTTGAAAAGCCCTGCCTTAGTGCATTAACCACCTTCAAAATGACATGGCCCCTTTGGGCAGTGCCAAGTCTTTAGGCCCTTTCAGAAGGCTAAAAGGATGGATGTGGATCTTACTTCAGGGGGCATAATGTTCCAGAGGAGGGACCCATGGCTCTAGACCAGGGGTGTCAAATTCAATTTCATGGAGGGCCGCATCAGCATTGCGGTTGCCCTCAGGGGGCCGGGTGGGTATGGCCAGGGTGGGCGTGGCCTACTGGGTGGGCGTGGCCAGCTCTACATCGTTGGCATCAAGGGTGCCTATGGGGGCCTGGGCAGGAGTGGGACAGATCTGGGGGTCTCTGGCAGAAGGAGGGTCTCTGGGCCAGGGCCAAGGCAGTGGGGGCCGTTCCCTCACTGTTTCCAGGATGCCTTCACGGGCCGCGTGAAACCAATTCGCGGGCCGGATCCGGCCCCCGGGCCTTGTGTTTGACATGTCTGCTCTAGACCCTTCCAGCCAGAATTCATTGACCAATGGGGTCTGCAACATGCTTCTTTTGCTGGTGTCAAAATGGGCAGGCCAATCTCATTGGGGTGAGACAGTTCCTCAAATAACCTGGACTGATGCCATGAAGGGTTTTAAAGGTAAAGAACAATACTAATATTGTAAGCAAACTGTCGATCACTACAGCTCCCAGAACAGCAATGCAACATGGGTCACCCTAGGGACTCCAAAAACTGTCCACACCATTGCATTCTGTGCCAGTAGTAGCTTTGAAAACTCTTCAAAGATAGCCTGCATAGAGTGCATTGCAATAGTCCAAGTGTGAGATCATTAGGAATTCCTGAACCTAGATACTAGAGTTTGATTAGGTGATCTCTAATATCTTTTCCAATTGTTATATTCTATGATATTTGGCAACATATATGTTTAAATGAATACATGTATAGAAGCACTATCCAGTTTTAGTCTGAAACTGTAGACACTGGTAAATATTATTTAGAAGATCTTAATATGTATAAATGCTAAATATATATCTAAATATAAGAGATAAATATATATGCTCTTATGTTCAAATATCAGCTGTTTAGATCTTCTCTGTAAGGATATTTCCTGCAAAGCATAACTGTTCCTCTCCAAAGAGAAAAACCTATAGTGTTGTACTTCTTGATGATATTTTACCTACACAGAATATGCTTCAGTGCCCTGGTCTTTCAGGCAAGGTGAAATAGTGTTCCCATTAATAAGTTCTCAAAAGATATAAACATGTTTTCAGATTTTCAGTGTTTTATCCTACAAGTAGGCATTGTGTGCCATGGATATTTTTAACAACTTTGAAGGACACAAAGATTTGAGCCAAAGAATGGTAAAGAAAATAATTTCATTATTTTTTAATATGTTCCTCCAAAGGAAGAGGAAATGAGAAGAATCAGACCTGCACATAGATTGCTGAAGAATGGATTTCTATGAACTCTGAGTAGGATAGGGTAAATATAATAGCTTGAAAACATGAAGGTGAAAATTGTCCAAGAAGGATGCTAGAATGCTAAATGAGTTACTGAAGTCACGAACAATTCCTACAAGGAAGAAAATGGAAGAAACCTAAAAAGACAAGTGTGGATATATGCAAAATTGTCTAAAATGGTGTATATGAAAAAGGACAAGTTTAAGAAACAAAAATAGAGAAAAATAATGAAAGAAAGTGTCTAGGAACTTTGTAGAAATCCACCCAGAGTAAAGAACTTATTCTCTATTGCCTAAGGAAACAAGGTCAGAGCAAATAGTAAAAGTAGCAAGAAATTTATTTCAGGCTAAATATTATATGAGCTCATGACCAGAGGAATAGGTTCCTGCAATTCATGGTAAGTCCTTCCTTACTGAAAGTCGTCCTACTCTGAACTAGGGGTTGGACAAGATAACCTCTAAAGTCATTACCAACTCTATGATTCATTACATAGTTCTTTGACTAACTCTAGTTAATAGAAATACTAGATATTGCATAAATGATTTTGCATGTGAAAGCCTCAAGTAGTTGATCCTATTAGATCCAATCTTTCTGGAAATTAAGGTTGTTGGTACCAGTGTGGATTGTTCTTGGGATTTTGAATTGTCTTATGACTTATGGAAACATGAACAAGAAAAGGTATGCAGCAGTCTGATTGACTGATTAGAAAAGCATCTGATATCCTTGCCCCTAGACTTGAAAATTTAGTGGTGAATGCCAAAATTGGAGAATTATTACAAGCTACAGACAAACTGGACTGCAAGGCAATCAAACTGATCAGTCCTAGAGGAGATCAACCCTGACTGCTCTTTAGAAGGCCAGATCCTGAAGTTGAAACTCAAATACTTTGGCCACCTAATGAGAAGGAAGGACTCACTGGAGAAGAGCCTAATGCTGGGAAAGATAGAGGGCAATAGAAGAAGGGGACGACAGAGAATGAGGTGGCTGGATGGAGTCACTGAAGCAGTAGGCGTGATCTTAAATGGACTCCAGAAGGTGGTAGAGGACAGGAAGGCCTGGAGGAACGTTGTCCATAGGGTCACAATGGGTCGGACATGACTTCGCAGCTAACAACAACAGACAAACTTCCTGGAAAATGTGTGGACTGGATGAACATTTTGCTTTCCTGAATTATGTCAAGCTGAGTCAAAGTCCAGTTTGTAATAGGTCCTTCTATGGGTAGTCCTTGACTTACAACCATTCATTTAATAATCATTCGAAGTTACAATACAGTGGCACTGAAATAAGGACTTATGACTGGTTTTCATACTTATGACTGCAATATCCCCACAATCATGTGATCAAAATTTGGATTCTTGGCAACTAGCATTTATGATTTTTGGCGTGACATGATCATCTTGACCTTCTGACAAGGAAAGTCAATGGGGAAGTCAGTTTCACTTAACAACCATGTTTCTAACTTAACAAGTAAAGTGATTCACCTAACAGCTGAGGCAAGAACGGTCATAAAATGGGTAAACCTCAACTATCTTGCTTAGCAACAGAAATTTTGAGCTCAGCTGTGGTCGTAAGTTGAGAACTACTTACATAGCCCTTTTGCATTGGTAGACTGCAGTCATCTCTACACCAAGAAGCAATCTGTCCTTTTCTCTAATGTGATATCTGGATCATACTTCCTCTAACATGGCATGACTGAAATCATTTTGAAAAATAATGTCCTTTTGACATGCTTGCAAAAAATGGCTCTGAGCACCAACTGCTTTATAGTTCAGATGCATTCCCATCTGAGTAGATTTGTGTAAATATGACCTTAAAAGAAACGTTGATTTTTCTTCTGTAAACAAATGCAGTGGCCTTCCTTCAAACAGTAATTCCACATTTTTTTTTCCTTGATAAATGAGCACGTTTTGGGGACAGCAGTTGCTGATTTTATGTGAAAATGCACAGCCGTAATGTGGTTTATTTTGTTTTGGATTATGATATTGTGTAAACCGAGCCATTTTGACTTGTAAGGCATAATTTATGTGTAAACAAATTGTGCCATCCTGTCAGTTGTGAAACAAGTTACTATCTTATACACACTAGCCTTTGGTGATGGTTGCAATTACATGACCTTGAGTATACTGTGACTGAGGAAAGTATGAGGCAAGTTGTAACTACCACTCATTCAGTTTCATCACAAGTTAAACAGTCACTGAATGAGTGGTTGTTAAGCGAGGATCACCTGTAAAAATTAAAAGTTGAGTTTCTTCTATTGTACACCACTCCAAGTTCCCCTCTAAAAGAGATGGGCAGCTCAAAAAATGTGTAAAACATACAAACAAACAAATACTTGAAAAAGGCTATGGCAAACTGAGGAGTCATGTCATCAAGGCAGGAAACAGCAGTGCTTGGTAAAGCATGCCCTACCTGTGGCCTGTCTCCATTAGCATAGTTTCATTAGAAAGCATGCTGGCCAGAGTAGAGTGAACATTATTGCTACCACCATCTCCTCCTTTCCTTGATCAATTTCCTTTTATCTCTCTCTCTCACACACACAAGGAAGAAATGTCTAGAATGATCAAATTATCTGAGGATAAACAAGTGCAGGCTGTTTGTGCCTTGATTTAAAATTGTAAAGATCTTTGCCTTGGGTAGTTTAGAACCCAGCTAGGGCAACAAAGATCCTGGAAAGACAGTAAATTAAAAGATTCTACTTATGCAAATAGAATTAATAAGCATATTAATATTGCATTGTAAATATATTTAAGATTAAACTGCATCTGGTTCTTTTCTAATTTGTTGGCTGTGGGTATTCCATAAGGTGAGAGGGGCTAAAAGACGAAATGTTTTGTTTTTAATTGAGGTACTCTCCTTCTTTAATGCTAGATAGCATCCTCAGTTGAGACCTTCTGGAAGGCAGTGAAAACTGAACTGTGAAATTATTAACTATCATTTGATTTTTTTATTATTCTATATTTATGATAACTGATATTTTGCTGATTTTTGTATATTATGAGTTTTTTGTGCTTGGATATTTTATTTATTCTGTTGTTCATTGTACTGAGCCTGGTAAGAGTCAGTACCAAATGGAATGGAAATAAATAACAATATATTTGATCCAGTTCTTTCTTAATAATTAGAGTTGTTTATTAAAATTGTTTCAGTTATTGGTTATCATTCATTTTCATAATTGTGTGTCCAAATCTTGATGGGTTTCAAGTAATATTACTTGATGAATGAACAAATGAGAGAGATTTACAGAATGGTATCTACTGTTTGGAGTTACCAAATGCCTCTGGCAATTACTGGTTTTTATAGCTGTTGTAGATACTTTTAAAAAAAAACTTTTTATTAATTTTCCAATATTACAATTATATCTTTGAAAAACAATGTGGTGTCTGGGTTACAATAATTCCATTACATACATATGTGTATTAATACAAATCTCCAACTGTTACAGTCAATATTTCCTCTCTCTTTTCCTTTAATACATACTGTCTCTTGTTTAAATTAATATATTTCTTATTCCATCCATCAGCTACTTAAAAGCTTTCTTACATTTATAAATAATTTTACATGTCTTATTTATTTTGACATTCCATTATTGGACCATCAATAACCTTATACATTTTCCCAGCTTTAGTTTTGCATTAATATTTAAATTAAATGTTTAAAATTAATCATTTCCAAATTTTTATATGACCCCAGTTCCCTTTATCACAATTTCTCCCAACCTCTAGTGTTCCAGATACATATCTTGTCTATCTCACTTGCATATCAACAGATTAGTAATACAATGTAATATTCTTATTTTCATTATAATTTCCAAATATTATAGGTTCAATAATCTAGATTTCTCCCATTTCAGCATTTAATACATCCTCTCTCTTCTTTATGTCAACTTTCTCATATTTAAACTTATAATTTTATTCTTATCAGTACATCAAAACATATTAATTATGTTACATCACTCTTAACATATATATGTTTTAATCACCTTAATCTATAAACAACTCAATATCTCAATTTAACTATTAACATTCATACATCTAGATTTTAATTAGCCAACATTTTTTTTATCTTACATCATAACAATATCTCATATTCAAAATACGGATCTTGTCTACTTAGATATATTCTATTTTAAATCTCCTAAATATGTCCACACTCCATTCTTCTTCAGTCTTATTCTGGCTATTTTTTTCTTTGCCAAGTCATCTTCCGTGTGCTTGCTTCAGGATCGTCAAAGAGTTCTTGTATTATTGTGTCAGACTGAGATGACCAGTCGCCATTTTTGAAAGGTTAAGGGGTCTGGCAGGGCTACTGGTTATACATTGTGCCAAAATGGATAATCTCTGACTGGGGGGTTCAATTCACAGCCAGATTCTAGAGGGATTTCCTCAAACTGATTGGTTCTACACAAGGACTGTCATCAACTTTTCATCCCTCTACGAATGGAACAGCTGAAAAGGCTAACACAATGGTGGAGATTACCAGCAGACAAATTGGATTACCAGCAGACAAATTGGACTAATCTCCCTTTCCTTGAAGTGGCTTATACTGTACACAGCAGCACCGGACTTACACCATTTAAGATAGCCACTGGAAGAGATTTTATCCTTATGCCTGAATAATTTGGGGCAATGCAAAGAAAGCTTTAACAAAAGCCTCAGAGATTTATATAAAGCAAGCTGATAAGAAAAGAGCACCTCAGAGATGGTTCCGCATTGGGGGAGGGGGAGTTTATCTTTCTACAAAGTATCTAAGACTTAAGTTGCCTAGCAAAAAATTGGGACCAAACTTTCTGGGACCATTTCCCATAGATCTTAAATCCAATTACTGTAGAATTAAAACTCCCTTGTCTTTTAGGAAAGATCCACCCAGTGTTTCACTGCAGCTTGTTAAAGCCTTTCAGAGAGTTGAATCTAAGACCCCTATCAAGAAAGTGCCTGGCCCGCTTGTGGTGGCTGGAGAGACTCATTATGAAATAAAGTGTATTTTTGATGTTAGATTATACAAGGGAAAATTGCAATATTTAGTGCAATGGAAGGGATACCCATTGTCAGAAGCTACCTGGGTGAAAAGTACTGATGTGAAAGCTGACAGGCTGTTACGTAAATTTTGTGATAAACATCCAAGTAAACCAAGAGGGAATTCTTAACTTTTATTCTTGTTTGATTTAGAGGACTTCTCCTTTCTTTTAAGGGGAGCCAAATGTCAACACTGAGACAAACCTAATTGAAGCCATTTTCATTTTGTCTTCGTTGCCACATTTTTTATTTAGAAAAGGGAGGGGGGTAATTCTCAGTCAAAACAATTCACATGTATGAGAACCAAGGTCATTGCTGATAACATTTTGGCGGGCTGAAGCAGTTGGGAAGAGTGAATGTGATTTATGACAGCAATTTGGGGTGGGAAATATAACACAACATTCCACATAACATCTTCAAATATACACTCCATATCTCTATTGTATTGGTACATTCACATTTAACAAATATAAAATAATCCCAGTTTCCTAATACAGACAAAGAAACCTAAAGTTTAGCATAGCAAAAAAAATTAAACTTTACAAATGTTCTTATTTTACTACAGACAGTTAAATTTAAAAACCAGTTTAAGTACTACAAAATTAAAATTACAGAAAAAAACTATAAGGGAAGAAGAACTCAAAAAACTATAAGGGCTCAGGGCAGGGGCAGTGGGGTGGCGGTAGTTATACGGGAGACCTTATGTTCGCGGGAGTCCACTGTTGTACAGATAGGCGGGAGTGAGTCCCTCCTCCTGAGGTGCAGCCCTCTGGCTCAGTTGGACTTGTTGCTAACATACCTGGCGCCTAGCTGTGTGGCAACAGCCCTGCCCAAGCTTCTCGATGCCCTCTCAGGGTTGTCGGTTGAGTTTCCCAGACTTATAGTTCTGGGCGACTTTAACCTGCCTTCTCTGGGAGGGTCATCTGAGTTAGCCCGGGAGTTCTTGGCCTCCATGACAACCATGGACCTGACCCAAGTAATTCAGGGTCCGACTCATGGGGGGGGACACACTCTCGACCTAGTTTTCTTATCTAGGCAGTGGCTTGATGATCTGGGAGGGGACTCACCAACTATTGTCCCCCTGTCATGGTCCGATCATCACCTCCTGTGGTTGGTCTTCTGTTATGCCACCCCCTGCTGCTGGCATAACGACCAGGTGGTTCCGCCCCAGGCGCCTAATGGATCCGGAACGGTTCCAGATGGTGCTTGGGTCTATACCTACCCCCCTCACTCACAGCCCGGCTGATGCCTTGGTGGATGCCTGGGAAAGGGCTGCCACCGAGGCACTCGACCGTGTTGTACCCTTGTGACCCCTAAGCCGGTACACATCCCGGTGGGCTCCATGGTTTTCTGTGGAGCTCCGGGAGATGAAGTGTAGGAGACGGGGTCTAGAGAGCTGTTGGAGGTCCAGCCGATTTGAATCTGACCGATTGCAGTTAAGAATCTTTATAAGGTCTTAGCTTGCGGCGATGAGGATGGTGAAGGCTAATTACTTCGCTGCCCTCATCGTGTCTGCAGATAATCGCCTGGCCGCCCTATTTAGGGTGACTTGCTCCCTTCTTAACCAGGAGGTGAGAGAGGATCCCTTACAGGGACGGGCCGAGGTGTTTAGTCATCATCTGACGGACAAAATCACTCAGATCCGGGCCGGTTTGGACTCTGACTGGACAGAATCTGACGTGGACGGTCTTGAGCATGTTATCTGGACTGAGTTTCATCCTGTTTCCCCTGATGATGTGGACAGGATGATGGGTAGGCTGAGCTCCACCACCTGTTTGTTGGACCCGTGCCCCTCCTGGCTGGTTTATGCGGGCTGGGAGGAGAAAGGAGGCTGGTTCCAGGCAGTAATAACTGCTTCCTTGAAGGAGGGTATCTTCCCCGCCGCCTTGAAGGAGGCGGTGGTGACACCCCTTCTCAAGAAGCCTGCCCTGGACCCGGCTGTTTTAAATAACTATCGTCCGGTCTCCAACCTTCGCTTTTTGGCGAAGGTTTTTGAGAGTGTGGTGGCGCATCAGCTTCCTCTGTTCCTGGAGGAAACTGATTATCTGGACCCCTACCAATCGGGTTTCAGGCCCAGGTACAGCACGGAGATGGCATTGGTCGCACTGGTGAATGATCTCTAGCGGGCTCGGAACAGGGGTTGTTCCTCTGTCCTAGTCCTATTAGATCTCTCAGCGGCTTTTGATACCATCGACCATGGTATCCTGCTGCGGCGTCTCAGGGGGTTGGGAGTGGGAGGCACCGTTCTATGGTGGTTCTCCTATCTCCTGGGCTGCTCACAGTCGGTGTTGACGGGAGGGCAGAGATCCGCCCCGAGGCCTCTTGTTTGTGGAGTCCCTCAGGGGTCGGTTCTCTCTCCCCTCCTGTTCAACATCTATATGAAGCCGCTGGGCGAGATCATTCGGGGTTTTGGGGTGGGGTATCATCAGTATGCTGATGATTCCCAACTTTTTTTCTCCACCCCGAACCAATCCAGTGATGCCCTCACTGTGATGTTCCGTTGCCTGGAGGTGGTCCCGGTCTGAAACAGGCTTCGTCTCAATCCTGCCAAGACTGAGTGCCTGTGCATACCGGCATCTCGGGTTATCCAGACTATTCCATCTTTACCCCCCATTGAGAGGGCTTGCAACTTGGGCATCCTCCTGGATTCATGGCTCAATTCTGAAGACCACATAGGAGCCGTGACCAGGGGGGCTTTTGCCCAGGTTCGCATGGTGCGCCAGTTGCGACCTGCAGAATGTGGCCGTGCGAGTTGTGATGGGGGCTTCCCGACACTCCCATGTAACCCCTCTACTACGTGAGCTGCATTGGCTTCCGGTTGCCCTCCGGGTGAGATTCAAGGTGCTGGTAATGACCTATAAAGCCCTAAATGGCTTGGGTCCGGGATATCTGAGGGAACACCTGCTGCCGGCATCAAGTTCCCTTCGTCCAGTGCGCTCCCACAGGGAGGGCCTTCTCAGGGTGCCGCCGGTAAAAGATTGCCGCCGGATAACATCCAGGGGAGGGCCTTCTCTGTGGGTGCGCCTGCCCTTTGGAACCAGCTGCCCGCAGAGCTTAGGACTGCCCCCAACCTTCGTTCATTTTGCCGGGACCTGAAGACCTGGCTCTTTGAGCTTTCCAGCCCAGGCTGAGAATTTTAATTGGGGTTTTTTTGTATTTTTTTCAGGGATTAAATTTAATCTTTTTAATTGTTTTTAATTTTTGTATCAATGTTTTAAGTACCCTGTAAACTGCCCTGAGTCCTTCGGGAAAAGGCGGTATATAAATTTAATAAAATAAAATAAATAAATAAATAAATATTACATCATAGACTCCTCCCCAAGATGGCTGCTTACAATCAGATGTGTTTGCTACCAGACACAGGCTGCTCTTTGGCAATCTTACCCCCACAAGACTACTTGACTACTTGAATAGAAGTACTTAGGAATGACCCAAGACAGCTTTTGGATGGCTGTGGGAAGCTTGAAAATTGCAACTCTTTGTGGGCACAACGGGAAAGTCAGTGGTCTTTTTACATCTCTTCCTACCAGCAATATGTTTTCATAAGCATGTCTAGGACTTTTAACTTCACTTTTTGAACTTGTTTTTGTTTTGTATTTTTAAATGTTAATTGAATAGACTAGAATAGAGCTGAAAGGGACCTTGGAGGTCTTCTAGTCCAGCCCCCTGCTCAAGCAGGAAAACCAACACTGTCTCAGACAGGTGACTGTCTAGTCTCTTCTTTAAAATCTCCAGTTATGGAGTGCCCACAATTTCTGGGAGTAAGCTGTTCCACTGGTTGCTTGTGCTCATTGTCAAGAAGTTTCTCCTTAATTCCAGGTTGCTTCTCTCTTTGGTCAGTTTCCAACCATTGTTTCTTGTCCTGCCTTCTGGTGCTTTGGTGAATAACATGACCCCCTCTTCTTTCTGGCAGCCCCTCAAATACTGGAATACTGCTATCATGTCTCCCCTATTTCTTCTTTTCTTTAGACTAGCCAAACCCAAGTCCCGCAGCCATTCTTCGTATGTTTTAGTCTCCAGGCCTTTGATCGTCTTAGTTGCTCTTCTCTGAATTTTTCCCAAACTCTCAACATCTTTTCGGTGATATGGTGACCAAAATTGGCTGCAGTATTCCAGGTGTTGGTCTTACTAGGATTTTATAAAGCGGTAATAATACTTCGTGTAATCTTGATTCTATGCCTCTGTTTACACAATCCAGGATTCTATTAGCTTTTTTGGTTGCTGCTGCACACTGCTGGCTCATTGTCAAGTGATCGTCCACTAGAACTCCAAGGTCCCGCTAACAGTTACTGTTTTTAAGTCAGGTCTCGCCCAATCTATATTTGTACCTTTGGTTTTTCCTGCCTAAATGTAAGACTTTGCTTTTCTCCACATTGAAATTCATTTTGTTGGACAGGGCCCATTGTTCAAGTTTGTCAAGATCTTTTTGACTTCTGGGGTGTTGGCTACTCCTGCCAGTTTGGTGTCATCTCAAATTTGATGAGTTCCCCTTCTTTTTTTTCTTTTTCTTTTTTTATAAAGTTTTTATTAATTTTCTTTTATGTACATATGTTAATTTTTCAACCAACGAGCTGTATGCGCTCAGCTATGCTAATACATATTCAATTCCTAATCCTTCATTCTTTCCTCTAACCAACAATAAAATAACTCCCAAGTTTGGTAGTAATCTGTATCTTCTTTATCTTTCAGACTCATAGTTAATCTATCCATGTCTGCGCATTCCAATATTTTTCTGATTATTTCTTTCTCTGGTGGTAGTCTTTAATTCTTCCAATATTGCACAAAGATTATTCTCGCTGCTGTAGTGATGTGTAAAATCAAATATAGACTTTGTTTGTTAATCTTTTTAGGCATTATATGTTGCAAGAAAAGTTCAGGTTTAAAATCAACATGTTCACCTAGTATTTTTTCTAACCAAACATGTATCTTTTTCCAATAAGCCTTTGCTTTGCAACATGTCCACCAAATGTGATAGTACGTGCCTGAATTGTGGTTACATTTCCAGCACCTGTCTGACATATTTTTAAACACTTTTGCTAATCTTGCTGGTGGCAAGTGCCATGTATAAAACATTTTATTTAAGTTTTCTTTATATGAAGTTGACATTGTTAATTTGTAATTTCTCTCTCAAAGTTTTTGCCACTTTTCTAGTTCTATATTGTAGCCAAAGATTTTCACCCATCCTATCATTGTTTCTTTAAATTGTTCACTTTCCATTTCCAAGAGTAAAAAAAAAATTATACATTTTCTTAATTTCTCATCTGAACAAAATCTTATCAAATACAGTTTAATCAAATACTGTTTTAAACTTGGGAATAATATTTAATCTTTTTTAACTTTTGTATTCCATTTTTTTATATTTATTGCCCTGTACACTGCCCTGAGTCCTTCGGGAGAAGGGCGGTATAAAAATGTACTAAATAAATAAAATAAATAAATCTTTATAAAATCCATACATTTTCATGCCAACCACGACAAGTTGATCCCTTGACTTTCCAGTTCTTGTTTACATTTTAAATTCTCATCAATATTTAGAATATCTCTATATCTCTCTCATCTAAGTCATTTATGAAGATATTGAAGAGTACTGGGCCTAAAATGGAACCTTGTGGTACCCCACTGCTTACTTCTCTCCATGTGGATGTAGTGCCATTGAGGACTACTCGTTGAGTACAATTTGTTAGCCAGCTACAGATCCATATGGTGGTGATGTTGTCTATTCCACCTTTTCCTAGTTTACCAAGGAGTAGGTTGTGGTCTACTGAATGCCTTACTGCAGGGGTGTCAAACTCAATTTCATTGAGGGCCGCATCAGCATTGCGGTTGCCCTCAGGGGGCCGGGTGGGTATGGCCAGGGTGAGCGTGGCCTACTGGGTGGGCGTGGCCAGCTCTACATTGTTTGCATCAAGGGTGTCTAGGGGGGGGGCGAGGCAGGAGTGGGACAGACCTGAGGGTCTCTGGCAGAAGGAGGGTCTCTGGGCCAGGGCCAAGGCAGTGGGGGCTGTTCCGTCACTGTTTCCAGGATCGCTTCGCGGGCCGCATGAAACCACTTCGCGGGCCGGATCCGGCCCCCGGGCCTTGTGTTTGACATGTCTGCCTTACTGAAATCTAAGTATACTACGTCCACTGCATACTAGTTTAGTCACTTTATCAAAGAATGAGATAAGATTGGTTTGGCATGATCTGTTTTTAACAAACCCATGTTGGCTAATAATTATGACTTCATTTGCTTCTAGTTGTTCGCAGATCTGTTTTTTGATTATCTTTTCTAGGATCTTCCCAAGTATTGATGTTAAACTGATTGGTCTGTAGTTTCCTGGGTACATTCCCCCCCCCCCTTTCTTTAAGATGGGAACCACATGAGCCCTTTTCCAATCCTTTGGTATTGATTAGCTGAATGCTGATTTATTTCAACTCCCTGTTGGATTTTAATGTCTCTTTTTCTGCTATCTCTCTTTGATTTATTTGACTGGTCTTACCAACCTCTGCTTTTCCATATGGAAACATGGCATCGATCTTTGAATGGTGAAAGTGTTTATATTCGAATTATGTAATTCAGCCAAAATGAAGTCAGCTCCTGGAGCCTTCCTGATCCTGAGTTGGCCAATGAGGGATTTGATTTCAGACTCTGAAACTGGAGGCCACTCAGGTAAATCCTTCATTATAGACCTTGTACTCTCACTGGAGGGGTCTTCATACATTCTCCAAAAATGGAGTTCCCAGGTTATAGGAGATATATGACAGTCTAATGGGGTATAGATTCTTTCAGAGTGGCAAGCTATTAAACGCCAAAATAAAGAAGAGTTCTTTTGCTTTGCTACCACAATGAGCTGTTCCCAGGAAGATCTTGTGTCTTGTCTCTTCTTGAATGCAATCAATTGCTTGAATTGTTTTTTAAATGTAAATAACTGTTTAAAAATTGCTTTATTGCCATATCCAGTCTCGCTTTTGTACTCCTTGTATGCCAAGTTAAGGGCTTTCTTGGCTTCTTAGCAATTCTTATCAAACCATGGTTTGGAGGTGGTACAGGACCTCTTAGCTGAGAAATTTCGGTCATGTGCTAATAATGGTTGTAGCTCATAAACTAAACTTTTATATAGTTCTAATAAATCTTGAGTCGAGTTGGCTGATATAAAGGCTGCACGGATTTTTTGAAAATTATCCTCTGTTAGGGCTCTACTTACCTTCTGATCAAGTAGTTGGGTCCATTTGACCTGACATCTTGTTAGGCCAGCTGTAGAGAATGCAGGGATAAAATGGTCCTTGGAGGGTATCTGCCTGATAAAGGGCTTCATGTATATACACAGAGGAAGATGATCACTTTCTAGGTAAGGCAGGACTTCAAAATTTTCTATATAATGTACTAAGTCCATAGAAGTTAAAATGTAGTCAATGGTGCCAGTTTTGGACCCTGCCATGAATGTAAACTTGCCAGGATAATCACCAGGCCACGATCCGTTAATTTTATTTGCCAACTTGGCAAGACAGAGGCCAGCATAGTTAGCTCTAATGTATTTAGAGAGTCGTATGAGGGGGGCCTTGGTTTGTATAGGGACCTCCAATGGTGGGTATTGATGATGTTTCATAAATAATGTATAATCTGGCATTAAAGTCTCTCCCTAGTAGGACCCTAGCATATGGGTGTTCCATGAGTTGTTTATTAATGTAGTGTTCTAACTTCAGTCATACAGCAGTGGTTTCAGCTTTTCTTAGTGAAGGAGATAAACATTAATTATCAAAAGCAGGACTGAGTCCCACTTGAGGAGAAGGGCCATAGCTGAATGGTTTAAAGTGTGGACTCTGCTCTCAAGTTGGTAGAAATAAATATAACCAGCCCTCCTTTCAGTCTCCCTAGGCCTCTGCATGGCCTTGCTTCCAGCTTATATGAATAAAAGCCATTAAGCAGGAGATCATCAGTAGTCCAAGTCTCTTGCACCAATACAATATCCATACCTTTCAGAGGATCAGAGTGATTAAGGCCTCTGAAACGATACCACCCAGCTACATTCCATGACATGATGTTTAAAGTGTTTTTCTTGCACTGGCCTTCATATAGTCAGTTCAAGTTCTCCATAGGGACACTTATTGGAGGATAGTTATGATAATTATTATTTGATGCATTAGATTGAATAGTTATTGTCAACGCTCCTTTTAAATCATCCAGTCTCTGTGTAGCTTGCTCAGGTTCTGACAGTATATTGTTAAAGTCTATCAAAATTTCTTCTGGCATGCCCTCAGAAGAATCTGTGACTGTGGGTAACTCTGTTTGTGGATCACTTCTCTGTTTTCTCAGGGTTGATCCAGCTGCCCGTGTTTCAAACTTATCAATATGAGGTCTGTTGCTGCTTGGATTTAAAGCAATAGTTCCCTCATAGAGAGATTGAACCAGGAGTGGACGCAGATTCCCTGAGTGGAAAACACATACTGGAAATATTGAAAAAGTGCCCAGGAAGTGCTTCATTCTAAGAAGCATTGAGGAAATTATGGACTGCTTGAAGGATAGAAAAATCCCATACATTGCCTTCTTGTGGGCAGCCACTCTGCATGTAATAAATCTGTGTATAATCACAGTGGAGCAGCTGGCTCAGAGACTGCATAACAGTTTTTCAATCCCTCCAACATCCTCTATTCCTTCTGTTGACATAGATTTGCAAGGTAACATGGTTGGTCTGTAAACTGAGGTTATAATGATCACCTCTAGAACTATCTGATTGAGTGTTGTTTTCTTTGTGGATATTCTTTGCTCTCTTGTTTATAGAAGGGAGAGAGGAGCCTATTCTACTTTCCATTTCTGCATTAGCCATCCCATGTCTATGCATTATGTGTTCTCCTGGGTCCTACTGTAATGTTTGTTTGACTGCTGATAAACTTTTCAAAAAACTCTTTCAAACAGTCAACCTTATTTGTGACAATTGATAAAAGTTCATAGATTGAATTTATAGTTTGAGCTGTGAGCAAACATTGTCTGGAAAAGAGATCTGTTTCATTCTCTCTTACTAAGTTTGTTACTATCCCATCCTGTGCAGGAAAATTGGGTGCTGAATTCCAGGGAGGGGAGCTACTTTCTGTGAGAGAAACAGAAAATTCTATATGCTGTTTGCTTTCAAGTTCAGTTTGTAAATCCTATTCCAATGAGTCACACACAGATGAGTTACTTACTGGAGCAGGCTGTCTGTTTGCAGGGAAATCTTCCATTTTCTGATGCTTCAGTGGCTTGGAAGAACTCTGTACTGCCGAGTGAACATGCTGTCTCTTTCTCCTTTTCTCCATTCTTGGTAATCCTGGCTTGTAGCGTTGTTAAAATGTAGTTAAGACAATGGTAGCCTCTCCAGTATATATCCTTTATAAAAAGTCTTTGACTATTATAAAAAGTGAAACAAGGGTTAAAACAAATTTAAAAATAGGTTAAAAATGGGTTAAAAATAGGTTTTTAAATGGGTAGGTTAAAAATGCAGTGTTAAAAGGTGTTAAGTTAAAATAAAAATAAAATAAAGTTTTTACTTTTGGAGGAGCTCTTTACAGCCTTTGCTGCCTGTCCACCATCTTGGCTCCTCATGTATTTAAATAGGCACAAAATAGAGCAGGTAACCACCTTTAAGTATCTAGGGGTGATCATCCATGCCAGTGGCTCACAAAAAGCCCATGGAGAATGCATGGCTGCCTCTGGCCAACGATCAGGAAAGTCTTTCTTACATTTTTTCACACAAAGGAGGACGCTATGTTCCAGCTGCAATTAAGCTCTTTCTGGCCAAGTCGCTAGCACAGCTTCTCTACGGGACCGTGCTCGGACCCTCAGCTTCGTGTTTTACACCACTGGAAAGAGTTCAATCCAAATTTATCAGAAAAATTCTCCAGATGCCGCATTCCCAAATGCACTTCTGTGCCTGGAGACAGGATTGTTAAAAGTTGAAGCAAGAATATGTATAGCTTCCTTAAACATCTGGCTAAGGCTTAATTGCTTTCTCCAAAGCCTTGCTCCATTAATTCTACAAGATAAATTTTCCTCTTCATGGATCAAGGGAATCAAGTCCAACCTTGCCAAACTAGGCTTCTCGTCAGCCTCAATTCTCAAATTGGACTATGACCAAGCAAAACAAACCTTGCGTCAAAGGGTAGAGGACATTGAGAGGCAAGCGGACTTAGGTATAGCTTCACTGTTTCTGGCTCCAGACTCTATTAGATACATGGTTACACCTGCCAGGTATCTTAATCAGTTGGAGTCAGTAAACCACCAGAAAGCATTCTTGCTTGCATGGTGCCATGCGTTTCCATCGGCCGTCCTGAACGGCAAGTATAAAAAGACACCACTGTCTGAAAGACTCTACTCCTGTGGCTCAGGAGAGGTGGAGACCATTGAACACATACTCCTTCAATGTTCCTTCTACAGAGCCATTCGGGAAAAACCATATCCTCCCCATAATTGATAGGTATCCTGGTCATTCAGAAAGTATTTATCTCCAGTGGCTGCTTAAGGATGAGCAGGCAGTGATCATGGCACAGGTAGCTAGATTCTGTGCAGCAGCATTGGGGATTCGCCAGAAACATAAATAATCATTTTAGATCTTTTTAATAATCTTGTTAAGATTGATTTTATTACATGTTTGATCCAGTTTTAGATTATATCAATGTATTTTTAGTATGATTAGTTTTTCTGAAGCTAGCTTGTTTTTGATATACTGTCTGTAAAACTAGGCAGACCTTGGTCGCCCATTGATTGCATCATTGATTGTGATGTGTTGCTATGTCCTCTTGTGATGGTTCTGTTTAGTTTTGTTTTATTTGGATGTTTGATTTATGTGTGGCCTTGGCAGTAATAAATTGATTGATTGATCAAATTATGTACTATTGATTATTCACTGCAGGGAATCTACATTTTATTAACCTGCAAAAAGTCTTTGAATCAAAATAGTTAGAAAATACCCTCTCTGTTCTTTCTGCTTATTCCCTGCTTTATTTATCTACTTCACTGAGCAACAACATATCAGAGCAACAACATATCAGATTACAAAGAGAAGGAGGAGACTTAGGGGGTGGGAGAAAGAGACTGCCTACCAACACGCAGTCTATCACTGAATTTTTTTGGTAGCAATGGACTTAGAAATAACAGTCGACTTCATATACCTTCCGGAAGCTGAACCCTATGCCTTTATATAATAGCAGAGCACTCTCTGGATGGTTATATGGCAAATGGGTCCTTTTTAAGGAGTTTGAAAGAGAGTGGGAAATTATTACATATAATTGGGGAACAATCTGTTCTGATTTTGGGGGGGAAAGATAGATTGGCTTTGGAGAATGGACTTATTGTATTCAATCAATCAGCACTTGATAAGACATCATATTAAGAAACAAATATGGATATTTGGTCCAAGACCAATTAGGGTTAATATTTGGGATGATTTGGGATTGAAGCCATAGTAAATTTTCTATAAGTTGATTACAATAACAGTTTGTTTACAGAGGGTTTTAGAATTTCAATGTTGTCTTTCTTTTATTATTAATAATAATTCATATTGATTTTATACTTTCATTTAATATGTTTATTATTATTGTTTTTACTGTTAACTATTTTCTTATTAATATAGTATATAGATGAAAACTAATAATCTGTAAATAGATTTAATAGTTTAGTAGTTTAAAATTCTTTGGGCCTGTTTTGTGAGGGGTAGGAAATTAACACTGTTGTATTACATTAATCAGCATTTAGCTAGGAAGAATAGTATATGTTATATGTGTTAGTTTTTCTTTTTAATGTCTTGTTTCTAGTGTTTTTTACTCTTGTTTTTTTTAAAAAAAATATTTTGGTCTTTTGTATTTTAACTTTCTTTGAATAAACTAAATATTATACCAGAAAGGTGTTACAATGTATCCATTTTAAGCAAATCCAACAAACTATCAATAAATGCAGAATCACGCAGAATAACAATATATCCCATTTTATCCATGATCAAATAACCCAACTTTATAGTCTTTTTTTCCCTTTTATACAGGGCAGTCTTTCTCTGCAATCCATTCAGCTGATTGTTACAAATTGTTTGACACATTAAACAGTCTCTTTTGTAAATCCAACAACAAAAGGTTATTCCAATTTTTTTTCAGAGATTATCATTTTTATTTCTTCTTTGATTTTTCAAACCTCATCCAATGTATCTGGTGACATTTTTATTCAAAATATATATGTTTTCATCAAATAAATATTGATGAAGTAAGTAAGTAAATATTGCTAGGTATCTCATTCTGTAATATCTTCATTTGATAACAGTGTTCTTTAGAAGACAAAACATAGTTCCATTTCTTTGTGCTGGTTTCTGCACAGTTCTTCAAAGATGTCTCAAAACTCCATTATAAATTGCTGGTTTTAGGACTCCAAACTCAAAAATATTTTTTTCTTTTCCATAATCATTGATTTATCTTAAAAATATTCAAAATCTTAACATTCAAAGTCCAATGTTTTTTTTTAAATCCTGATATTCTATAACCAAAACCTTACCTTGTGCGGCACCTCCTGCGGTAGGCAGTTCTGGTACAGTTCCTTATTCAGTCCCTCTCAGAAATGGTACACAAGCAAGAGTTCAGACCAGTCTCCCCAGTGATTCGTCAGGCGGTAGAAATCCCAGCTACCATGGGATTTTTGAATTGTTCTTGCAGGGCTTGTATGAAGGTGTCAAGGTTTATTTATTTATTTATTTTATTTATTTTAATTCCATTTATATCCCGCCCTTCTCCGAAGACTCAGGGCGGCTTACAAGTTTAGCAGTAGCCTTCATTCTATGCATATGCCTGCTTGTTAGGGCTTTCACACACACCCCAAGCGGCATTATTACAAAGTCAGCTTAATTGCCCCCAACAATCTGGGTCCTCATTTTACCTACCTCGGAAGGATGGAAGGCTGAGTCAACCTTGAGCCTGGTGGGATGCGAACCTGCACTAATTGCAGGCAGCTGGTGTTACTTAAGGAGGCATTAGCCCACTGCTCCACCAAGGTTGTCCAGCTCTGGGGCATTTTCATCATGCAGCAGCACCAACCACTATGAAGCAGTCTCTTTCAGGTTGTCCATGATAACGTGTACCTGGTCCACATTCTTTGGGTACATCACTATAATGTTTCAAGTGGTGCTAAGCTTGAGCCAGAAAATGGACTAGGCAGTTTGGGCACCCATTGAAAGAGGCCACAGGGTGGGTGGGGGGGTGATGCTCCTCCTGCACCAGGATGAATGCCTGGGACAGTACCAGCTGCCACCAGCAGTGTCAGTGCTGGGATTCTGGCTGCAGATGCTTGTGCCAGGGCTCCACCCGTGGCTGGGGCCACTGGGTCACCAGCTGCGATGGAGGAGGAGGAGGAGTGATGAAGCCTGCTGCCACTGCTGCCAATGCCACCAGCTGAAAAATAGGAGGAGAAGGAGTATCCAGGACTTCTGGGGTTTTCACAACTCCCAACCCACTAACAGTGGTTGTAACTCCCGTGCTGCCACAGCTTAAATCTCCATCCATCTAAACTTCTCTCTCAATCGTTCCATATATGGGCTGCACCCGGCAATTGGAGCTTCCACTCAGTGAGGTCATCCCATTTGGCTAGCTGCTTCGCTTTCCACCTGCCACCTTGGACCACGTTGACTCCAGAAAGGAGAAGGGGGTCTTTGGCTTTTGCTGCCTTGCCCACATTTGTTACCCAGCAGGTCTTCAGCTCCTGGTATGGGACGTCCCTCACTCACTCTTTTGTGGCTGTGGCCGGTTGCTCAGACTTCTCAGTCTTAGGTTTTGGATGCACACTAGCTGGCTGCACTCCTGTTCAGGCCTGAGGTGGTGCTGGCTCTTACCAAGCCAGGGCCTTTCCTGTCTTCTTCTCTTCCGAGTCTTTGCTTGTAGCCAACATCTCAGGATTGACCTCTTAGTGGGATTCAGGTAGGCTATTTGTATGAGAACTAGCTTAATGTTAATGATCCCACTAGGTTAGACAGCAAAAGAAACTCCTGGGACATTTTTTTACAAGACTATAAAGTTACTGAAGATTCCATGTGGATATCAAAGTAAAAAAGCCAGTTCTAAAGATTTTTTGCAAAATCAAATAGGAAAACTTTCCCTTTTTCTCCTGGACCTCCCATTGTCCACTGTCCACCAATCATTTGCATTCTCTGTTTTGGGAATAGTCTGTCTACCTCCCAGCTGGTGACCTTGAGGTGTTGGCTTCCAGTCAGCACACGTGCATTCCAAATTTACCTCCCAAATCTTCCTTATGTTCCAATGCCTTCCCTCCCCCCTCCCATTACAGTTGTATGGTTACAAGTGGGGCAAACAAACAGTTTTTAAGAAACCCGTGCTGGCTTTTAGTAATTATTTTGTTTATTTCTAGATTCCAGGATTTTCCTAGGTATTGAGATCAAGTTGATTGGCCTATAATTTCCTGAATCCATTTTTCTACCCTGTTCATAGACTGGAACCACATCAGCTTTTTTCCAGTACTCTGGTATTTGTCTTATGCTACATGAGCTTTGAAATATTACATTCAGTAGCTCCAAAATTACATCTGCCAGCTCCTTCAAAACTGTGGGATATAAACCATTTGACCCAGGGGATTTGTATTCATCTAGAGTGGATAGGTAATCTCTTATTAATTTCTTGCCTATTTTGACTTGAATCTGCATTTTGACTTGTATAGACATTCTGTCTCCCTTGATGTTGCTTTTGGGCTGTTTCCTCCTTCTGCCTAAAAACAAGAAGGAATTAAGTAGTTCTGTTTCCTCCCTATTGCCTATTACCTTCTTGCCATCTGCTCCCATTAGTGGACCTATCATTTCCTTGACTTTCTTCTTGTTTCTTACATATTGAAAGAAACCTTTTATTATTATTTTTGGCATTAGTATCTAGTTTTAGCTCAATCTAGGCCTTAGTTTTCCTCACTTCCTCCTTGCAGATTCAGGCTATTTGTTGGTGTTCTGCTTTAGTTATATGTCCTTTTCTCCATTTTTTATATTTGACCTTTTTGTTCCTCAATTTATCAGAAAGTTCTTTGTGCAACCATGCTGGCCTCAACTGGTGTTTCTTATTTTGTTTTGTTCCCCTTTGATATTGTTTTTGCTTGTTCCTTCATTATCTCATTTTTCAGGGTTTCCCAAGCATCTTAAACTGTTTTTCCTTTAAGGATACACATGCTTGGAATTCTTCTTAGCTCTCTCTTAACTTGTTGAAGTCAATTTTCTTGAAGTCTAAAACACTAGTCTGTCTTGGTTTAGTTACCTATGCTTGCATTATGGTGAATTCAAGTATGTCGCGGTTGCTGTCTCCCAAACTTCTTATAACTTATACCCCCTCAACCATTTTGTCCTTATTAATAAGAATTAAGTCCAGTATAACTATCTTTCTAGTTTTCTCCTCTATCTTTTATATTAAAAGTTCCCAATTGATGTCAGGGTAGTTAAACATAGGATAGTTAAATACACCATTACTACAGTGGTGTGTTTGCTGCACACCTCAGCTAACCGATTAGCAAAGGGTTCATTTATTTCCTCTGGCTGGTTGGGTGGCCTGTAGTGCAGACCTTTAACAAAGTCATTTCTTTTACCTCTAATATTTACCCAAATACTGTGAAGTATTGTGAATTTCTGTGGAGGTATAATAATTCCTTATATGCAATGCAATGACCTTTTGCTGGATTTACTCCTTTTGAACATACACTTCTAATTGTGTGCTCCAATCATGGGTTCCATCCCACCAAGTTTCAATAAAAGCTACAACATCAGCTGAGCTAGATGTTTCCCAAACACATTCTTCCTCGTCTTGCAGCCTATCCCTTGCTAGAAACGCTTGCTTTAAGTACTGTAATCCATAGTCTAGAACAGAGGTCCCTAGCCCCCGGTCCATGGACCAGTACTGGGCCATTGCATGCCAGCAGCTGGGCTGCACAAACAAGCAAAGCCCCATCCACGGGATGCAGGCAGCACACAAAACCATCCACTCTCCGGTCCATGGAAAAACCTCTCTCCAAGTAACCAGTCCCTGGTGCCCAAAAGGTTGGGGACCTCTAGTCTAGAAAGCCAAACCATATGTTGAGCCAGCAATTTACTTCTAAAATCCTCTATTCTCCCGTTGGATGTTGACCTTCAGTTGAAAATGTAGATGAGATCATCACCTGTGCTCCTGTTCCAAATTATTTGGCTATCCTGCCTAGTTGCTCACAGTCCATTGTAATTGTTTTCAGGGTCATTGTATCATTCATCCCAACATGAAAGAGGAGAAAGGGATAATAATGGGTGAGCTTGATTATTTTGGTGTGCCTCTCCATCACATCTTTAATCTTTGCACCTGAAAAACAATGCTTTCCCTTAAGAATTTGTCTGGTCTACAAATTGTTGGCTATGTTCCTTTAAGCGGTGAAACTCTGATCACCAACACATGCCTTTTTTCCTTTGGGGAAATCTGAGCTACTTTATTTCTTGTCACTGATATATTTGGCAAAGTTTTCTTCAGGTGTCTCCATGTTTCATTCCTAGGATAGGACTTGTAATAGAATACTCAATTCCAGAAAGGGCAGGGCCTGCCTTCTTAATTTTGTTGTTGTTCTTAGCATGATATGCTGCCCTTGCTCTTCCTTTTTGTCTTCCTTACTGTGTTCTGTTTGGATAGAAATTTCTGATTCATCTTCCTTGGTTTGCTCTGTTGAATGGAAACTTCCAGATTTAATAGAAGTTTGTCATGTTCATCATGTTCACTATTGGAACTCAGAGTGTATAGTATGGGTATGTCTGGAGTTTTAGTGGCTTGGCTTGCCTCCAGAATCTTCACTAGAACACTGAGCTTGTCGATCTGAAGGTCGGCAGTTTGGCAGATTGAATCCCGAGTGCTGCGTAACAGAGTGAGTGCCTGTTACTCGTCCCAGCTTCTGCCAGCAGTTCAAAAGTATGTAAAAATGCAAGCAGAAAAATAGGGACCACTACGGTGGGAAGGTAACAGCGTTCCGTGCGCCTTTGGCGTCTAGTCATGCCGGCCACATGTCCACAGAGATGTCCTCGGATAAGCGCTGGCTCTTCAGCTTTGAAACAAAGATGAGCCCCTAGAGTTGGAAATGACTAGCATGCATGTGCAGGGGAACCTTTACCTTTACCTTTAATCTAACCAGTGTATGCAGTACTTATGGCAAGTGTAATTTGAGTTACACTTTAACTTAAATAATTTAAGTTACAATTTAAGGAAAAAGAACCATCGTAAGGAGAAACAGCTTGGGCAATTTCACATGTTCTTTAATCCAGAAGGATCAAAGGAAGCTGATCTGCTTCGGCTCCCTAGTACAAAGCTGCAAATTGTCATCTCCTTTTGTCTGTGGAGTTGTCTTCAGTTGGCTCTCTTCCCCCAGAAGCCTGAAACTTGTCAAAAACTTTGATACACATATATCAGAAACATACTCTCCACACACAAAGAAACACATAAACATGTATTGTTGCATTTTTCCCCCTCTTTTTTCTTTTATTGTTTTTTCTTTTCTTTTTTATTTAAATGCATTAATTTTATGAACATTTAATTATTCATAATTTAATCTTCATTAAACACAGCACTTGCTGTTTGTTATTAGGCAGGTGAAAATATCTCATACTTCATGTTTTCTCATGGTTTCTTGTCTCCAATTATAGATACTGGTTTGGGAGATTCTGTGTGTTCCAGCCCAAGTATATCTAACAATACAAGTCCTAAACTGGACCCACCTCCTTCCCCTCATGCAAACAGAAAAAAGCATCGTAGGAAGAAAAGCACTAACAATGTTAAAGCTGAAGGTATCTCAGGAACTGCTGAAGGTATCTACTTTATGTTATCGTTGAAGCTAACTCTTTATGCTAGTGTGTCTTAAGTGGTGGAGGAACTTTTATTCAGATTTGAATTGGGCTTGATTTTTGCTATCATGCTACTTACCTGCCATTATCTCCTGGAACAACAACAACAACAACAACGTGTTGTCCTCCCTGTATTTTTTAAAGAAACAAGCCAACTTCTAAATGGAACTGGATGCTTTCATCTATAATCTTTAAGAATTAAAGCTACTTCCATATCTACTTTATTCTCATGAAATAAGTGGAAATAAATTACCTGATAGAAGGATAGAACTTCATCTTGAATTTTCGTGATTTTGTGTCAAAGTTGGTTTTTTTGCTACATTGCCTTTTTCTTTGCAGTAATTGTCATTGTGAATTTTGTGACTGGAAACAGACTTTATTCTGCAAATTATTCTATAGTTGACATTCTTCATTTGGTGAAATAGAAAGTTCATTTGAGGCAACACAGAGATTACTATGAAATAATATTTTAAATTGTATTCGGAAAGAAAAAATCTTCATCAGGGTCCAGTCCAAGCTGGGAATAAACAAAGTGGAGATTGCTTTAGAAAGAAAGTTGTAGTTTATTGAAGAGCAGAGCCAGACAGACAAATAGCTCTGGGAAAGCTGACCACATGTAGTAGGGAGTGGTGGGTTTTTATACCTTCTTGAGCTTTTGTTTGGAGTTGTTCCTATAGCATGAACTTTGACCTGAGTCTGAGTGTGCCTTTCTGGTATTCTGATGGCGGTGGGTTAATCCTATTATGTCCCAAAGGTCATATCCTGCTTCCCTGGGTTGGGGCTGATGGCTATGTCCTGTGTTGGATTTTTTTCATGTGAGGTATTGTTGAATCTAGGGATCTTTGTCTTTCTAATCCAAGCTTTCTGGCTCCAATCTTTCTGTCAAGATTTTCACATCTGCATTTCTGGAGACCTGGTTTCTGTTTTGGTCAGAGAGACTGGGGGGGTGGGATTTCTGCCTTTAAGATCCTTTGGGCAAATATAATATTCTGCCCTTTTAATATTCCCCCAAATATTTCTTTCTCTGGATTCTTCCCACAACACAAATAAATGCCTTTTCAGGATTGGGCAAATGAATCATTTGAATGTGTGCCTATTAGAATGTGTGAATCAAGATTATTTTGTAATGTGCTAAGTAAAAGTTACAGCATTTTCTAAGAGCAAAACTTTGGCATAAACATATCAGTCCAAAAGGACTAACATTATATGTTTAAAACATAAGTCTCCAGAGTCCTTTTTTTTGTCTTTAAGTGGTGCACTGTGCTTAAGTTGAATTATGGGAACAAGGACTAGTTCTCTGCGATTCTTCAGACAGGATTTGGAAGAGGTGCTTTGGAACATCCAGGAACCTGGTTACAGCACTTATTGGTGACTTATGAAAGTAGATCTTATTTTTATTCCTTATAACTAATGAGATGTATTATATAGTTTGGCAGTTGATTCTTTGGAGATCAACAGCAAAGAAAGAGGCTCTCTTATAATGGCTGTCATGGTCTTCTTTATTGAAGGCATTTCAGTATGCTGGAAGGGTATTGCTTGTGGAAGTAGTATAATTTAAAATAGTTTAATGGGGCTTATTGCAGAAAGATTTAAAAGAAACAAAAATATTGTCACTGTAAAAAACAGATGCTTGGAATTTGGCTGAAATATCATTTTATTTGTTTGATTTTTCTCCTGTTCTTCTCTTCAGAAAAGTAGCTTGGCGTAATCTTGCTTTCTCTGAGCTAGTCTTGCTTAATTTCACTTTTATTTTAGGAGCTATAGTCCTTTTTCTAGACTTCCCACGTTTACCCTTTATTTTCTATCTAAACTTATAATAAGCCATTAACATATCAATCTTATCATTTATTTTTAATGTGACTATCTATAATGTGCTGTACTTTCCTTTCCTGTAATGTTATCTTTATCTTTGAGAGTTGTATAACAATAGTGGCTTAGAAATCAATCAATGAAACAAAGAAATGAATATGTTAATGCAGCTGTTACTTCTATTATTCTGTTGTCTATTAAACCAGCCAGATATTTGGGAGGGGAGTTTCCACACTATTTTAAAAATTGCATAAACATGAGTGGACCTTGCAAAAGTCCAAAACACCTTTTCCAACTTATTTTTTAAATGTGAAGAGTCTTAAAAAGGTACAACAAAGAAGCTCAGACTGCCCAAGGAGCTGCTGATACAGTTCAACAGAGGAATTATTGAGTCTGTCATTAGTATTTCTATAACTGTCTGGTTTGACACAGCAACCAAACAGGACAGGTACAGACTTCAATAGAGAGCTAGGACTACATAAAAAACAATTACAATCAGCCTGCCTTCCATTGAGGACCTGTATATTGCATGAGCCAGAAAGAGGACATAAACTGTTTCAACCCTCAGGATGCCACTATAGGGCATTGCATGCCAAAACAGCTAGACACAAAGACAGTTTTTCCCCTGCTAACCACTTAATTCCCACAGCACTGTCTTATGCCTAAAGATATTTACTGATGTATTGCTATTATCCTTCTCATCTTTCCTATTATCTTCTCCTATTGGTGTCTTATGATTTATCAATTTGTTATTTGTATGTACACTGAGAGCTTATGTTGGTAGGTACACTGTATGTTTGTATGTTTATATGTACGCTGTATGCTCTCAGTCTACATTTGAGAAATAAATTCCTTGTGTGTCCAATCTCACATGGCCAATAAAGAATTCTATTTCTTATGACAGACAGACAGACAGAGAGTGCACACATGCACACACAAACATACACATATATACACACATATCAACAGTCACTGGTTTATTAATTAAAGCACCATTATAATGTGAGCAATACATTATTGTAATATATTGCAAAATCTCTGCCATAGTAACATGTATTGCTGCAAACTTTAATTATTTGATGATTTTCTCATCAACCTATTTACTTTATACATGGATGTTGTTATCTGTCCTTGATCTATTCTTCTGTGCATGTTTCTTCTTTTAATATTATTGTATTAAGAATTTTAATTAAATAGTAAAAAAATACTAAGTTTAGAAAAAAAGAAGAGAAAACAAAAGAATCAGCTCAGGAAAAAGAAAAGAAAAGACTATTTTAAAGATGTAATTTCCAACCTTCATCACAATACGTAAAAACAAATTTAATGAGTCTTTACCTCCTATAAGTTTAAACAGATATTTTTTTATCCCATCCTTTATATATAAGCAAATCCATAAAACATCAGTCATGTGACCCCTGGACACTCCAACCTTGGTAAATAACATGCTGGGTGCCACACACCCTAATTCATGTGAACACTGAGATGCTGTGATGTCACTTTTTTCATGCCATAGTAACTTTGAATGGTCATTAAATGGTCATTTGTTTGGGACTAGCTGCATTGCATTTACTAACTTCTGACCCCACTCTTCAAAGATCTCCTATAATATTTCTATGTCTCTTATTAATTGATATCAGGCTTATTTTTTTCTACTTAAAATTTACAGTTTTCTTTAGTCATCAGTTTCTAAAATCATCACTTATCTTTTGTTAGAGCTTGCAATTGGCAGGATAACCAAAATAAATCTGTTTCCCATGAGAAATTGTTTATTTTTTTAGTTAATTCCAGAATCTTATACTACTGAAAGAAATCTTATGTTTCAAATTTATCTGCACCCTTTATTTATAACTTTCTTAGACCAAAATCTTTAGATTTTTGCTGTTCATTTTTTAAAAGTTCTTAAGATTCTAATTAATTTCTCTGTTCAGAGTTGAATATAAATTTACTCGATAAAGACTTTTCAAACCTCTGGCTGTAAAGCTCTCTATCATTAGAACAATTAATAGACATTTCCAAAAGTGTTCAGAAAGTGTGGATTGCAAATTTAATATCCTTTAAAACAGGGGTTCCCAATCCCCAGGTTGTGGACTGCCACAGGGCCGTGGCATGCCAGAAACCAGGCCCTGCAAACAAGTGAAGCCCCATCCGCAGAATGCAGGCAGCATGCAAAACCATGCTTCCTCCGGTCCATGGAAAAACCTCTTTCCACAGAACTGCTTGCTGGTGCCCCAAAGGTTGGGGGCTGCTGCTTTAAAAGTCTCCACCAAATTGTGAAAGAATAGAATAGAATAGAATAGAATAGAATAGAATAGAATAGAATTATGATGATGATGATGATGATGATGATGATGATGATGATGATGATGATGATGATGATGAATAGAATTGGAAGGGACCTTGTAGGTCATTTAGTCCAACAGATGTCAGTCCACTCTCTTCTTAAAAGCTTCCAGTGATGAAGCTCCCACAACTTCTGAAGGCAATAGGTTCCATTGGTTGATTGTTCTCACTGTCAGAAAATTTCTCCTTATTTCTAGGTTGAATCTCTCTTTGATCAGTTTCCATACATTATTCCTTGTCTGGCCTTCAGGTGCTTTGGAAAATAGGTTGTCCCCCTCCTATCTATGACAGCCCCTCAAATATTGGAACACTGTTATCATGTCTCCCCTGGTCCATCTCTTCACTAGACTAACCATGCCTATTTCCTGTAACCATTCTTCATATGTTTTAGCCTCCAGTCCCCTAATCATCTTTGTTGCTCTTCTCTGAACTTCTTCTAGAGTCTCAACGTATTTTTATAGTGTGGTGACCAAAACTGGTTGCAGTATTCTAGGTGTGATCTTACTAAGGCTTTATAGAGCGGTATTAGTACCTCACATGATATTGAGTGAATCCCTCTGTTAATGCAACTTAGGATTCCATTGGCTTTTTTGGCTGCCACCGGACACTGTTGGCTCATATTTAATTGATTGTCCACTAAGACTCCAAGATCCCTCTCACAGTTACTGCTATTAAGCCTGGTTTCACCCAATCTATATGTGTACTTTTGGTTTTTCTTGCCTAAGTGTAAGACTTTACTTTTCTCTACATTGGTGCGCCAGTTGCAACCCTACCTGGACCGAGATGTCCTACGCACAGTCACTCATGCGCTCATGACCTCCCGTTTAGACTACTGCAATGCTCTCTACATGGGGCTGCCCTTGAGGACCACCCGGAGGCTTCAGCTAGTGCAGAATGCGGCCGCGCAAGTCGTGATGGGGGTCTCCCGATACTGCCATGTAACACCGCGAGCTGCATTGGCTTCCGGTTGCCCTTCGGGTGAGATTCAAGGTGCTGGTGATGACCTATAAAGCCCTAAATGGCGAGGGTCCGGGATATTTGAGGGAACACCTGCTGCCAGCATCAAGCTCCCTTCATCCAGTGCGCTCCCACAGGAAGGGTCTTCTCAGGGTGCCGCCGGTTAAAGATTGCTGGCAGGTAACACCCAGGGGTAGGGCCTTCTCAGTGGGTGTGCCTGCCCTTTGGAACCAGCTCCCGCGGAGCTTAGGACTGCCCCCGACCTCTGTTCATTCCGCCGGGACCTGAATACCTGGCTCTTCGAGCTCTCTGGCCCAGGCTGAGAATTTTTAATTTTTAATTTTAACTGGGTTTTTATTTTCTCTCAGGGTTTCATTTAATCTTTTTTAATTTGTTTTAACTTTTGTATTGATTTTCTTTTAAATATCCTGTAAACTGCCCTGAGTCCTTCGGCATAGGGCAGTATATAAGTCTAAATAATAATTTTGTTAGATAGAGCCCAGTGTTCACGTCTGTTAAGATCCATCTGGATCTTGAGCCTATCATCTAGGATGTTGGCTATTCCTGCTAGCTTATTATCATTTGCAAATTTGATAAGTTCCCCTTCTATTCCATCATCTAAGTCATTTATGGAGATGTTGAAGACTACTGGGCCTAAGATGGAACCTTATGGTACCCCACTGCTTACTTCCCTCCATGTACATGTAGTACCATTAAGGACTACTCGTTGAGTATGGTTTGTCAGCTTGTTACAAATCCATCTGATGGTGATGCTATCTATCCCACCTTTTTCTAGCTTACCAAGAAATAGATTGTGATCTATTTTGTCAAATGCCTTGCTGAAGTCTAAATATACTATGTCCACAGCATAGTATAGTATAGTTGGCTGAAACTGTTATCTCCTGGTGCTCAAACATACAGAAAGTGGTCAAGAAATATTCTTAAATTCAAGTATAAGTGCCCATTTCAAAGGGACTGAGAAACAAGGTATAGTCTAGGTCACAGGTGTCAAACTCATGACGTAACATGATGTGTTGTGACGTATCATGACTTTTTTCCATTGCTGGCAATGGGATGGGCATGGTTTTGGCATGATTGCATCCGGCCTGTGGGCTGGCAGTTTGATACCCCTGGTCTAGGTCACTTTTTCTAAAAGTTCACTTACAAGATTGAGGTTCACAGCTGAGAGGCTGTTCCTGATATTGTTTTCCTGCTTGACCAATGTATTCTAGCATCCAATTAAGCCTAGGTAATACTAATTATCTTGAATTAGGATGCAAGGCTATTGACTCCATTTAAACTATTACTCCCAATGTGCCTCTCCTTAATGTTGACTGTTTCTCCAATTCTTCTTTGATAATATTTTAAAATCTTTTAGATTCTCAGTCCATTCCTGGTCTCATAGGTTTGGAGGATATACTGGAAGATGTGTACTTCCATCAGACCTTGAGTCTGATATAAGTATTGTGATGAAGAGAAGACTGATTCTGCTGTATTGAGATTTGCAAGCTCTTAATCTTATTTCTGCACTCAAATGATATTTAGGAAGTTCATGATATGTTCAGACATATCTTCATTCTGTTTTAATTTATCTATTCTGTAGATTATTTTAAATTTTGTTTGCAAAGTTATAATAAAGATTCATGAGATTAGTATCCAACTAATTAGACTAATTAGTCTCACAGCTTTTACTTGAGTAGATGGCAGCTGTGGCAAGGAGGACATTTGCATATCTATATCTTGTATACAATTTATATCCATTCCTGGACAGAGATCATAATTTTGATTGAGGTACTAATCACAATAATCCCTTTTTGGATTACTTTAAGGTGCTCTATGCCACATTAGCTTTCAAAAACATTCAGAAACTACAGATGATACAAAATGCAGTGGCCTAGGTGGTAATGAGTATTTTCCATTATATTCATGTGATCTGCTGCTTCAGGAACTAGGTTGGTTGCCAGTTGGCTTCTAGATGCTCTTTATCACCCTTAAAGCTCTGCATGTGACTGTGTTCTCCAGTATTCAATTGTCCATCCAATCAGAACAATCCAAAATCCATATAATTAAACATGCCATCTGATATGACCTTGGAAATATACTTTTTTTAATTGTTGCCTCCTGATTTTTAGGAAAGGAGTTAAGATCTGGCTTGTTCATGTAATCTAAGAGGAAAGCATGTTTTGAATGTTGAGATATGTGGTCAAACATGTAACTTTATTTGTTTTCCTTTGTCCTTACAATGTTGGGATTTTTTTTTATTAATGATCTTGGATGGGTTTATTTTTAGGGATTCATTTTGTGATGTTTTTTATTGTGAGCTATGGATTTCAGGAATGGGCAGCATACAAATTAAGTCAGCAAATTAATAAAACAATAGATATCCCAGTGACTTAAATTAATTGTTAAATATGCTATGGTATTTTATTGCATTATGACAGAAGGACTCAACTCTCATTTAAAAGACCAATTATAAGATGGTTTCATGAGTTAGTACAGTTTTTGTTTATATTATCATTTTTGAAGTACACTTCATAAAATTAAGTGTACCTTTGATTTCATTGCAGTATACCATATACTGATTTTTCACTTTGGAAACAGGAAAATAGAAAATAATACAGTTTAATAAGAACTCATCTTGGGAAACTTTCAGACTCACTTGTCACCAACTAGCTGGCATAAAAGGTTTGCCAATAAAAGACAATATTATATTGATGCTGAAGAATAGAAGACAAGTGGTGGGGAATACATCTGTTGTTTTAACCCACTAAATAAACTGACAGCCTTCTTCTGCTCTTTCAACTCTATTAACTTCAGGTCAGGAGAGGTTGCAAGTAAGGCTTTCCCAGTTGGAATGAAGAGTGTCCTGATACTAAAAGAGAAAGTAGATTCTTGGAAGACCAAATATTAAGATAAATTGATTTGTGTTGCACAGAGTCCACTATTAGGAATCTTTTAGAACAAGGTTGTAGGTAATTGCTAAAGATAGTGTGTGCTAGGAACTTGCTGGTACGTTATTAGGAATAATGGGGGGAAGACAGAAGTAAATTTGCAATGATTGGAATAATGATTCTCATGGCAGTTCCTACAAAAAGTCTTCTAAGCACATAATAAAGTTTTCTTGTTGATATCTCATTTATTTTTAGTAAAAAACTGCTCTAGTTTAATTCTCAAAAAAAATTGAGGTATTAGTTGTTTCTGGTAAATTGTGATAAAATATGAGAAAAATCATTGCATTCTGAGTGCAAGCAGCCAATAGTATTGTTGCTTGTTCTAGGACACAGGTGACAAACTCGCCGTGTCATGTGACGTGCCGCAACTTTTTCACATTGCTGGAACTGGGGTGGGCACAGTTTCCTCATGATGCAACTGGCCCTTGGGCCGGCAGTTTGACACCCCTGTTGTAGGACTTTAAAAACAGAACTTCTTTTTATTGGAAGAATTTAATGGAGAAGAAACATCTATAACTTTGATACTAGAGGGCAAAAATATTTTTTTAAAAAACTATTTTGGTATTTATTTCATGCCCCCATCCATTTTGCCTCATGCAAAATCATTGTATTATTAGTGATGAATAATTGTTCTTTTAAATTGTTTGTTTGAAATCAACAGCAGCACTTTCTATCACATTTGGGATAGCCAGGTTTAATACAGAGTTTATTAGCCTATCTTTCCATTTTTCCATCTTTTGCAATACATATTTAGCATAATGTAAGATCCGTGAGCTAAATAGCACTATATATGATAAGGAAATGAAATAGCTTCAACGATATCTTCCCTTTTGTCTCTTCCCTTCTCAGAATAATGAAACTTTTTTGTCAGTAGAAAACTTCTTTTTTGCAAGTAGATAATATACATATTGTAACAACAATTTTAATTTAATGCCAAGAAATCAGTTGATATTGTGACCATAATTTAAATCTATTATTTTTTATTAATAAAGTAAAATGATCTAAATTTAATGAGTTATTGGAATTAGTTGGAATTTTATTGGTCTGAAAATAAACTTTAAAGTATGTATGCCAAGAGGAAGTTAAAAAAAGAGATATTAGAATGTTTCATTTTTAGAAATATTTTTAAAGAAAAGCTTAGTTTTTTAAAATGGATGAAAAAAATTTAGGGAACAGAAACTATAATTTGCAGACCAGGGAGTCAATCTAGGGAGGTGTATAGTCTCTCTGGAGCAAAAATCAGAGATGTAACTGATTACCTTACTAAAATAATCAACTCCATGGATTACTACCCCTTTTTTCTCTTACATGTGAGGACCAATGACACAACAATGAATCGGAAAACAATAACAAGATATTATGAACAGTTAGGGAAGGAAATTAAAGAATTAGGAGCATAAGTGGTGTTTTTATCTATACTTCCAACAAAAGGCCAACATCTAATGAGGAAGCAAAGGATTTTAGAAATGAACCATTGGCTTAAAAATTGGTGTTGTCAACAGAACCTCAGCTTCCTATACCATAGTCTGCATTACCTAGATGAAGGGCTACTGGAAAAGGATGGACTGCACCTCACAAGACCTGGAAACAATATATTCAGAAAATGATTCTCTATTAGTGGGAGAAAGTGGCAAGAAGGTGAAAAGCAACAGGGAGAAAGCAGAACTACTCAACTCATTTTTTGCATTCATATTTACACAAAGGGGAAAAAACAGCCCAAGCTATCAAAAACAGTACCGTAAAAAAAAACAGATTAGAACACAAGTTAAGATGAGCAAGAAAATGGTAAGTGAGTACCTGTCCACCCTAGATGACCAGGACCAGATGGAATACACCCCAAGGTTCTGAATGAACTGGCAGATGTGATCTCAGAACCACTGAACTATATCTTTCAAAGATCCTGGAGCACTACCAGAGGATTGGAAAAGAACAGATGTAGTTCCCATCGTCAAAAAAAGGGGGAAAATGGATCCAGGAAACTATAGACCTAATAGCCTGACCTTGATACCTGGGAAGATCTTGGAAAAGATAATCAAGCAATGAATCAGCAAACACCTACAGGCAAACAAAGTCATTACCAAAAACCAATATGGATTTGTAAAAAACAGATCATGCCAGACAAATCCTATTGCATTCTTTGACCAGATGATAAAATTAGTGGACCAGAGAAATGCTGTGGATATAATTTACTTGGACTTCAGTAAGGCATTTGATAAAGTAGACCAAAACCTACTACTTGATAAGATAGAAAAATGTAGGTTAGACAGCATCACCACCAGATAGATTGATAGCTGACTGACCGGCCATACTCAATGTGTGGTCCTCAATGGAACTGCATCCACATGGAGGGAAGTGTGTAATGTGGTGCCCCAGGGCTCTGTTCTGGGCCCAGTGCTCTTCAACATCTTCATCAATGATTTGGATGTGGGGATAGATGGGGAATTCATCAAATTTGCGGACAACACCAAGCTGGCAGGAATAGCCAACCCTCCAGAAGATTGGCTTAAGATACAGATGGATCTTGACAAACCTGGACATCTTGAATGCTATCTAACAAAATGGTGAAAAGTGGTGAAAAAAGTAAGATTCTACATTTAGGTAAGAAAAATCAAATGCACAGGTATAGAATAGGTGGTACCTTGCTCAATAGTATCAACTGTGAGAGGAATCTTGGAATCCTAGTGGACAATCACTTAAATATGAGCCAGCAGTGTGCTGCAGTTGCCAGAAAAGCCAACACAGTGCTAGGCTGCATTAACAGAGGGATAGTATCAAGATCGTGTGAAGTATTAATACCACTTTATAATGCCTTGATAAGGCTGAAATAGTATAGTTTCTTCTGCTTGAGCAAGGGGCTGGTCTAGAAGACCTCCAAGCTTCCTTCCAGCTTCCTTCCTGATTCTGATTCTGAAAAGTATAAAGTTGGAAGTCAGTGACTTTTCCCCCCCCCCCCTTGTACCTCATATTTTCTCCATCCCCTTTTTTTCTTCCCTTAATTTCCTATTTTGATTTTTCTTTATATGTTATACATTGATAAAACAATAATAGTTATATAAGGAAATTAATAAAGTAAAATGAGATTGAGGGTTTTTTTTAAACCAATCTGGGAGGTTTTCCCCTTAAAAGTATTTTTTAAGTTGCCACACAATAATGTGATCATTATCTGTCACCTCATCATCTTGCTGCCTCAGTGTATAGCAAAATAAAAAAAAGACCAGAGAAGCTTGTGAAGTATGTCTTTCTATCCCAAGACTCATTCCCTGTGATACGTATTGCTTGACAGTAATGATCTTATTACAGTACTCTGGACCTTGAAGAGATTTCATGAGGAGAATGAAAGGATGTGCCTCCGTGTAATCAAGTGATGCTGAATATTCCACGGGTTTTTGATCATATACTGATTGGGCACAGTTTTAGCCCATCTTCTAGTCAATTATGCATGGCCCCTTGTGCTCTTGTGATAGTCAGAAACATTGATAGCAGTTGTCTGGTTTTGGCAGCTAGCCAGCAGTTTGAAGTGTCTTACGCATAGTCATTCCAGGATAAGTGCTTTTTAGTTGGAATTGATTATCTTCCTTTAGATTTTGCTTAATAGCCAAACTGCTTTGGAGAGGGCTTCAGGTAAAAAAAAATGGACATATTAGTCATTTAAAGTATGTAAACTCCTAGTCAATTTTTGAACCTTTCCTTGTTTCTACCTAATTTAAATCAAATGATATGTTCAATAATGTGTAAGATATTTCTATAATATTTCATAAGATATTTCCATAATAATGGATATATTTCTTAAATGTTGATAATTAGAGTATACTGGGAATTATATTTAGTTGGCTAGGAGAATGGTTATGAATGGCTTATTAGATTTTCCTTCCGTCTCACTTTCTACCCCTGCTAGGAAAAGTAAACTATAGAATAACTTAAAATTCTGAGAACAGGAAAAAAAAAGTCTGTGAAAGATGATCACTTATGAGGCATTAAATAAAGATATAAGTCATGGAGGCTTAACTTTTTTCTGGCTGTTATTTACATTTAGAATGTGAATGTATATCATTGGTGTTAACACAAAATGTTTATCAGGTTTGATTTTCTGCAATAATATATAAAGCTGTGGTTTACTAGCATAAACTAATATAATTGTTCCCCCTTCCCCTACAGTGCTGTCTGCCCTTAAAATTTCTCTTCTTTTTCTTTTAGGGAGCTGGACACTTTACATGGAGTGCAGCTGCCCACCAGTTTTACATTTTAAAATATAAATATGTGTGGAATTTTTTTTTAGAAACCAATTTTCCACATCCCTATATTTACATATTTAAATATTTTTTATTTAGTTAAAAAATACAGGTAAGGCAAAGAGACTGATGATTGCTGAGAAAGTGTTTGAAACAGCATGTTGCATTCATTAATTTAGAACAAGGGTGTCAAACTGCCGGGCCGTGGGCCCAATGCATCATTGCGAAACTGTGCCCACCCCATTGCCAGCAATGGAAAAAAAGTCATGTTACATCATTACATGTCACATGACATTGTGAATTTGACACCCCTGATTTAGAATATTTGTATAGCAGCCATCCTGTGATAGTCTGCTGTGATTCATGTTTCCTTAGTATCTTGTCATGTAGCTGTCCAGGAATTCAAGCAACATCATGTTCTTGTTATCTGATAATATAATGAAGTAGAAGCTGAGAGTAGGAAGTTTCCCATAGGAATAATTTTTTATCATAGAATTGCTTAGCTGGAAATGAGGGACTTGTGGAAAAATAAGGGACTTATGAAAGAACAAGGAATACTTGGAAGAAGAATAGACATGCAATGTCTGGAAAACAATTATGGAGTCTAGAAAGTTTTAGCAGTTAAAGCTTGGTGGTTTTAAGAAAAAGCAATGAATAGAATAAAATAGAGCTGGAAGAGACCTTGGAGGTTTTCTAGTCCAGCCCCCTGCTCAAACAGGAGAACCTATACCATCTCAGACAAGTGACTGTCTAGCCTAGGGGTAGGCAACCTTGGCTCTTTTATGACTTGTGGACTTCAACTCCCAGAATTCCTCAGCCAGCTGTGCTGGCTCAGGAATTGTGGGAGTTGAAGTCCACAAGTCATAAAAGAGCCAAGGTTGCCTACCCTTGGTTTAGCCTCTTCTTGAAAATCTCCAGTGATGCCCACGATTTCTGGAGGCAATGATAGCTAGAGATCCTTAGATGGGCCAGGTAGTCTCACACTACTGAAGCTTTATTATTGTTCCTGAAATGCTCAGAACAAGTCATTTGAAGCAGAAGCTCTGAAGTAGAGGAGGAGCTGCCAGGAGGCCTAAATCTACTCAGTGCAGGAAACAGGAAACGAGATTGGGAGTTCCATGACCCAAAGACTGCACCAGTGACAGCCTGACAGAGACAGAAAGCTGGCCAATATAGTTAGTCCCTGTCTTATCCCTGAGTAGTTAAATTCATTCATTCTGATAGAAAACAGTGTAAAATAAAATCATATCACATAGCATAAAGTTTCATGTATATAATAAATAATGTTTTCCTTACAATGTTTTGCCAGTTATTTTCAATTTCTGATTGGTCACTTCTGTTCTTTCCCCTGCTGCATTCCAGGCAGGCAAGTGGAAAAAATAAGAAGATGTCATACTTACAGTATCTACTTGTAAGTAACTTCTGCAAAGGAATGCCAGCTAAAAGTGCATGTAGAAACCACTTTTGCTTTATATTGTTTGCTGTGTTAAGTTTTTAAAACATCACAAGTGATGTCTAACATACTGTGTCTTATATCAACCCTATGGCTCCACAGAGGCCTATGACACACTCACTTAACCGTTTATAGAAATGAAACATATATAGATTAAACAAACCTGAAAACTTTAACAGTAAATAGTACATTTTCAAATAGGTGAACAATTACAAGTAGACTAAACCTAGAATAGATTTTTTTTTCTGAGTCCTAAAGTCCTGACCTCATATGTAATAACAATTCCAGTCTTGTTTCAGATTTTTTCCAAATTTCTGAACAATTTCCAAAGGAGGACACCAAGACAGACACCAGGACTTTAATAAATCTTTAAAATGTTTTATTAAGAAATTTCCCCTAAATATTTACGGCAAAAAGATATGACTCCAATCAGATGGGTGAGTCCTAATGTTGGAGAAGTGTAACAACCCACTTCAATCTTCATCTTAAGAAAACAGAACTCTTGGAAGTGGTTTCTTCCAACAGGAATCTTTATCAAGAGAAATTGATTGCAGGCATGCTAGACATGATATGGGGAACCCTCCCCACCATTCAATGTTTTAAAGTGTTCCCAAGCAGCCCCCCCACCCGCATTTCTTCCGGGCAATCCAAACTAACTGGCCAAATGAAATTGGTTGTTCTAGCCTCCTCAATGGAATGTCCAGATTTCCCACTAGCATTGGGCTAATGAGGCATCAGGTGCAGCCAGAGTCTATTAAGGCTTTCACCTTGACAGCTTCAGGCATGGAGGGAATTAATATAGTCACTGTCTTGAGGATGGGTGCGATGGGTCCACTTACCAAGGATTCCCTCTCCGAGCTATCATCTGAGGCGTCCACCGGACCTGTGGTGTAGGCTAGTATTCATTCCCCGCGTTGAGCAGAGGTTAGGGATTCCACAGCCTCTATCACTCTCATGGCAGATTCTTTTGGCTTCCCTGGGGACTTCCCGGATTTGCTGGCTGATGATCTGTCTGGGTTGTGCTGGGGGACCTTTGAGCAGCATTCTACGGCCTGATGCTCCTGTCTCCCGCATTTGAAACAACCCGTTGGTTTCTTGGCCATAGCCAGTGGCTTCACTGGCTCCCATGTCGGCTCAGATGGGCAGCGGCTCCATTGTTTTCCTTGGCGGTGCCTCTTCAGTGGGTTGATCTCTGCTTTCTATGCCAGGACCTACCAGTCAAGTTGGTGTGGGTCCCCCTGGGGCAGGCAGGTGTCGTATAGGTCGTAATTTAGGCCATCTTTGAAATGGCTAAGAAGGATGTCTTCCGGCCAGTTCAGCTTGCTGGCAATGGCCCGGAATTCTTGCGTATATTCGGCTACCGGGCATCTGCCTTGCCTCATCATTTTCTTTCATGGGCTTTGTGATCAGCCAGGGGGTCCTCAAATCACCTCCTCAGAGAGGACATTAAACAGTTGAAACTGTTGACCTCTGGGGCATTGGAGTCATGCAAATTCACCACCCAGTCTGCAGCCGGTCTGTCCAGAGCAGATTGCACGATCCAGATATAGGCTTTGTTACTGGGGATATGCCGGCCATATTTTTCCATGTGTTTGAGGACTTGGGTTAGGAAAAACCCCAAGAGTGTAGACTCCCCCTTGAATTTTGCATCCAGCGGCAGAAGTCTTTGAATGGATCGGTGTCTTCGTCGTTGGTGGTATTGTCTTCCATCCGGATTGCCATCTGCAGTTCGGCGGGGAGTGGGGACTGCTGAAATGGTTACTACTGGATCAGTGGATGTCCCCGGGACTGCAGGTTCCAATCCCCCCTCAGTGTCTCTCCAACTGCAGCTTTGTATGCTGGTGCAATCATGGGGCTCAGAACGCTCCTCCCCATGGGAGCTGCGGATTCTTTTCATCGGGTCAATAGCTTTCTCTAGGATCCAGTTTGAGTATTGTGCACAGCTTCCTTCCTCTTCACTTACGTGCAGGGATTTTTCCATCTCCTGCTTCCATTCTGGTTGGTTGGGCCCCCGTCTCAGGGTCATCTTTCTTGATTTCTTTTCCCACTCACTTTTCTTTCCAACACCCATTGACCACCAAGGTTTGTGGTTACGCGTCGCAGGTTGTCGGTCGGAGAGATGGTTCCCTCTCTGGAATAGTTCCTCCCTTCCTTGCCTCGTCATTTGACATTTTAATTTTTGCAAAGTCCCCCAGCAAGGTTCTCCCTTCCAGGTTGACTATTACTGCAGATCCTGTCTAATGTAATGACCCACTTCAATCTACATCTTAAGAAAACAGAACTCTTGTAAGCGGTTTCTTCCAACAGGAATCTTTATTAAGAGAAATTGATTGCAGGCATGCTAGACAGTATCTGGGGAACCCTCCCCACCATTCAATGTTTTAAAGTGTTCCCAAGCAGCCCCCACCCCACCCGCAGTTCTTCCAGGCAATCCAAACTGGCAGATTGCTGGGTGTTACTTCAGTACAGATAACATCAGTATGGCTCCCTGTGCACGATCATCCAATTCTCTTATTGCCCTGACTCCAAGTGTTGCATCTTTCCCCCTCCCCATTTCCCCCACTGTCGGTAAAGAGAAGAGCTTCAGAGAGGCATAGGATGAAAGGTAAATGGCTACATTGTTTTGTTAATAGATCTGAAGTGAATCAACAAAAGTTTACTTTGTAGTGAAGACAGGAAGTGAAAGTAGTAAACTCCCCATGCATACCCCTCCCCTTTCTTAGTGTGACAGAATCCAGGAGATAGTAATGATTGGGGTTTTTTTAAATCAGAGAAGATAGATAGAAATGAAATATAACTGGATTCTGACAAGAAGGTTCATATTTCAGAAATTGACTCATGAGGCAGCTGGGGAAAAGAGAGAAATCTTATAGCTCTTTTTCCCCATTCCCCCCCCCCTTTGGAATCCTCACTAAGATTCTGGGATAATTAGCAAGATGAAATCAATATTTGTATTTACACTCATCAGAAAGGAAGTGATTACAACAAAGTAAGCAAGCACCCATGGGAAACACACATTGAAAGGAATGCCTTGATGCTGGCTGTTTGTTCAGTGTGCTCCCAGTCACTTAGAAGACAAAAGGAAGCCTTTAGGATGAAACTGGTTAAGATTGTGCTAATATCAGATAGCAGCACATGCTAGCTTTGGGTGCTAATTAATCAAGGTTTCAGAGATGAGCTAACTTGTGATTAGTATATTTCAGAGAAGTGCAGCCTACCCAGAAAAGAAAAGCAATTTAGGAAGAAATAGCTATCCGGTAGTCCAAACAATAGAAAATACACAAAATATGAGTTAGGCAAGAACCACCACAAAGCTTCTCCTTCAGTTTGGCTGAATATGCAGTCCACAGACAGTAGCTGTTAAAATCGGCAGATCCAAATACGGTAACACCACTGCCCACTTTAAGAAAAAAAAATCCATTCACAAAACATAAGTATTAAAGATGTATGCAATCACCAACAAGGCAGTCTCATAAGCCAAGCTATAAATCAGGGCTTTTCAAACTTGGCCCTTTTATGACTTGTGGAGGTCAATTCCCAGAATTCCTCAGCCAGTGTGCCTGGCTGATGAATTTTGGGAATTGAAGTCCACAAGTCATAAAAGAGCCAAGTTTGAAGAGTCCTGCTATAAATAGTGACACAAACAGATCCAACTACCTAAAGAATTGTGGAATTGAGTCAAATCCATGACACTAGACAATGCAGTGGTCACCCAATGGAAGGTATTAATGGAATTAACTTTAAACCTAGTATGGATCCAAATGATCTTACTTGTGGAGAACTGCACAAATGGCTTACACTGTAACTCAAAGTGAGAATTAATCATTGTTCAAAAAGGTAAATATATGTTCTTAAAGTTTCTTCTGATTGCTGCTACCATTTTATCATCATAACAATACCACACCCATAATATTCATCCCAGAGCTAACTTTACTTGCTCAAAGCTCCTGACCTTGTGCTTCATCACTTACAAATGGCTTCAGTATGACTTAAGAGCCATGACAGCATACACTTGAGCCATGATAACATATACGTCAGAAACATTTGGACAGATAGGGTCTATGGATGATTAGGCTTGAGAAAATCCACAGAGCTTCTCTGAAAACCAGTGTGTTACCTCATCCTCCATGGGTGAACCATTCTAATCTGTTGCCTTTGCCTAAATAGCACTCTACCTACCTTTACAGACCTATCTCTCCCTTGTCTACATAATCTCTGTCCCTGTAATTGAATGAATGAGTGATTCTGAGGAAAGGGGAGAAGAGATGGTGCAGGGGCAAGAACCTGCAGTGCTTAACAATCAGAAAAAGAAACTAAGGAATGACCTACCCCAGGCATGTCAAACTTGCAACGTCACATGACATTGCGCAACATATTGGGACTGTTTTGCCATTGCCGGCAATGGGGTAGGCATGGCTTCCGGATGACAGTTGGCAGTTTCACACCCCTGACCTACCCTAATGGAGCAAGCAGTTAAAAGTGGAGGGTGGGAAGACTTGCAAGATTCTTACAGTATAGTACATAGATTTATTTCCTATCTGATTTAACTGGGAGGGCTGACAGTATCATATAAATAAAAAGGACCACCAGTACTAATGGATGAAGAAAAAAGACAAATACCAAGACTACAAATTTTTATCCTAAATTCTTTACCCTAAAATATTTATTTATTTAGAAATATTTTGCAAAGTAAAGATAGAAAAATAGTTGAATGCAATAAAATAAAAATGCAAAGAAGCAAATTAAAAATGAGATATTAACAGAAAGAAATATTTACCTCATTTAGAACACTGAACAATCAATATGCATACACATTGTGCTGCTAAATCCAGTTGACTTACCCATCCATATGGATCATTCTTAATAGTTCTTGCTGGATTTCTCTTCCAGTCTCATTATCTCAAAATTCATTGCCCCATATCAAAATAACTTTCCTAAACTTAAAACCATATCATTACTCCATTACACCATTTCTTAGTTCTTTCTCTTGGTTCCTGTCAAGGTCTTTTAGCCTGAAATAGATAATGAAGAGGACTCTTCCTGGGACAGTAGAAGGAATGTAAGGTCAAATGGCTGTCAATCATTTTCAACATGAAAAAAATTATCCATGATATCAGAATTAACTTTTGACCTTTTCTTAGTTTGAAACTAAACACTACAGTATCATCCCATGTTTGGAACTAAATATGGCCATTCCTGGCAACATTATTTTAAGTATTATGGTGGTTCCAAGTGATCTGATTGATCTACAAATGGGGAGATCCAGGTTCTAGCCCTCTTTTAGGCACTTTTTTTTCTGATCTCCAAGTTAAGAGTTGTTGATGTTCTCCAGAATTGAAACTATATATATCATATTTATATATATTTTATAGATAAAGTTTTTCTAAACTATGCCAGCTGCTCATTTTGAATGTGTGCTTATTTTGGGGGCTTATTTTTGCACTGGAAAGCTGTAAAACTCTGACAAGAATCTTTCTTCCATAAACAATATGGTGAAATGTAATTTACAGAAACTCATACCGGACCAAGCTAGGTGTTAATTATCTGTTTTTACAAAACCAAGTCCAATGAGAAAAGTGTATCTGAAAAGGTAAAGGTAAAGGTTCCCCCGCACATGCGTGCTAGTCGTTTCCAACTCTAGGGGCCGGTGCTCAACTCCATTTCAAAGCCGAAGAGCCAGCGCTTGTCCGAGGACATCTCCGTGGTCATGTGGCCGGAATGACTAGACGCCAAAGGCGCACGGAATGCTGTTACCTTTCCACTGGAGTGGTCCCTATTTTTCTACTTGCATTTTTACGTGCTTTCGAACTGCAAGGTTGGCAGAAGCTGGGACGAGTAACAGGTGCTCACTCTGTTACACGGCACTTGGGATTCGACCCGCCAAACTGCTGACCTTCTGATCGACAAGCTCAGCATCCTAGCCCACTGAGCCACCACGTCCCTGTATCTGAAAAGAATGTACCAATTCTGGAAAGAACAGCATCCAGAATCAGAATTAACAGACCGATGTTCAATATAATATGAAATAAAATTATTTATCTAATTTAGAAACCGCCAATCTCGCTCACAGAAGGAGAGGGACTCTGGGCAGTGTACTAATAAAATGTTAAAAACATAAAATCTGAAAATAATAGAACAGAATAGAATAGAATAGAATAGAATAGAATAGAATAGAATAGAATAGAATAGAATAGAATAGAATAGAATAGA
>JAKJMR010017964.1:796908-820092 GCA_024449315.1 Daboia siamensis
GAATAGAATAGAATAGAATAGAATAGAATAGAATAGAATAGAATAGAGCTGGAAGGGACCTTGGAGGTCTTCTAGTCCAGCCCCCTGCTCAAGCAGGAGAACCTATACTATTTCAGACAAGTGACTGTTCAGTCTCTTCTTAAAAATCTCCAGTGATGAAGCACCATGATTTCTGGGGGTAAGCTGTTCCACTGGTTAATTGTCCTCACTGCTAGGAAGTTTCTCCTTAATTCCAGGTTGTTTCTCTCTTTGGTCAGTTTCCATAGTTTCTTGACCTGCCCTCTGGTGCTTTGGAGAATAGTTTGATTCCCTCTTCTTTGTGGAAGCTCCTCAAATTCTGGAATACTGCTAGCATGTCTTCCCTATTTCTTCTTTTCTTTAGACTAGCCAAACCCAAATCCTGCAGCTGTTTTTCATATGTTATAATCTCCAGGACTTTGATTGTTTTAGTTGCTCTTCTCTGACCTTTTTCTCAACATGATTTTTGTACTATGGTTGCAGTATTCCAGGTCTGGTCTTACCAGGATTTTATAAAGCAGTACTAACACACAAAGTATATTAGTACTTGATAGATCTTGATTCTATGCTTCTGTTTATACAACCCATTAGCTTTTTTGGCTTCTGCTGCACACTACTGGCTCATAGTCAAGTGATCGTCCACTAGGACTCTAAGGTCCCTCTCACAGTTACTGTTTTTGAGCCAGTTCTTGCCTAATCTATACTTATACCTTTGATTTTTTTTCCTGCCTAAATGTAAAATTTTGCTTTTCTCCACATTAAAATTCATTTTGTTGGATGGGGCAGGGATAGAGGCAAGGAGAAGTTAAAATCTGGTATTAAAAGTGAATTAAAAGGCAGGGGAGGGGCTTCAGGGTGCTAATCAGCCGCACAAAAACTTATGTACAGTATGGCTGCAGTTATAACTGAATGTCTTGGATGCAAAATCAACACGGAAGGAAAGAAGCCAAACAAAACTGAAGATCAGGCTGGAAAATGTCAGCATGTTAAGTTCAGATGCAAGCAAACTACAACAGATGAAAGAAAAGAAGTTCAAGAACAAAAAGACCAAATAATATCTGATCAAGAAATATAAGTTACTAACCTACAAACAAGAAAGATTAATGAAGCACTGGAAATAATGAAGCAGTAAGTAACAGCTATACAAGAAAATCAGCAGACACAAAGTTTGAATTGCACGCAATAGGCACAATCTGCAATTCAGCCGAATCAGAAACTTTTCTACCAGTCCATCGGTGGGGAGATTGTAATGAACCAGCCAACACTTGACAAAGAAATATCATGCACTTCTTGATGCAACTATGACACAACCCCCCAAAATACAACAAGAATGCAGTTTGGATAAAGGCGGTGAATAAGAATAAAAGTGATTAAATTAGTAGACCAGCAAAACGCTGTGGACATAGTATACTTAGATTTCATTAAGGCTTTTGACAGAGAAGGAGAAACTACCTAACAGTGAGGTTAGGAAGAAGTTTCTCCTTAATTCCAGGTTGTTTCTCTCTTTGATCAGTTTCCAACCATTGTTTCTTATCCTGCCCTCTGGTGCTTTGGAGAATAGTTTGATGCCTTCTTTGTAGCAGCCCCTCAAATACTGGAATTCTGTTATCATGCCACCCTCATGTCTTCTTTTCTTTAGACTAGCCAAACCCAAATCCTGCAGCCATTCTTCATATGTTTTAGTTTCCAGGCCTTCGGCTGCTGCTGCACACTGCTGGCTCATAATCAAGTGATTGTCCACTAGAACTCCAAGGTCCCTCTCAAAGTTACTGTTTTTGAGCCAGGTCTCACCTAATCTGTACTTATATCTTTGATTTTTCCTGCCTAAATGTAAAACTTTCCTTTTCTCCACATTAAAACTCATTTTGTTGGTTAGGGCCCATTGTTCAAGTTTGTCAAGATCTTTTTAAATCCTGAGCTTGTCTTCTGGGGTGTTGGCTATTCCTGCCAGTTTAGTGTCATCTGCAAGTTTGATGAATTCCCCTTCTATTCCCTCATCTAAGTCATTGAAGAAGACATTGGAGAGTACTGGGCCTAAGATGGAGCCTTGTGGTACCCCACTGCTTACTTTTGTCCATGTGGATGTAATACCATTGAGGACTACTCACTGAGTAGGGTTTGTCAGCCAGCTACAAATCCATCTGGTGGTAATGTTATCTATTCCACTTTTTTCTAACTTACCAAGCAGTAGATTGTGGTCTACTTTGTCGAATGCCTTACTGAAATCCAAGTATACTACATCCACAGCATTTCATTGGTCTACAGGGAAGCATGGATGTAGCATGGATTAATTTCTTGCCACATGAAATGAGGGCATTGAAAGAATATCTGACGGGCAGTGAAGAAGATGCACTGAAAATAATACACCATGAAGTACTACTGAGTACTGGAGACACCAAATGAAAGACCAAATGAACAGAAAAAAATATGCAAGGTAAAGTGTTGCATGGCCAGTACATAAAAAAAAACCAAAGCAAGACCTGGCAATGGCTTAGAGCAGGAATGTTGAAGAAAGAAAGAGAGGGGCTAATTCTGGCTGCACAAGACCATGCCAAAGTGAGAATTGAGAAAACAGCAACAGATAGCAAATGCTGCCTCTGCAAAAAAAAAAAAAAAAAAAAAAGCTAAAAAGCAGCTAGTTTGTACAGACTGACTGCAAGCAACAGCATGACAAAGTGACCACAATGATGCATTAGACGATCTGCAAGAAATATCATTTGCCTGCAAGCAAGAACTGGTGGGACCACAAAATAGACAAGTAATGGAAAATGAAGAAACTAAAATACTCTGGGGCTTAGAATTCAGATAGACATGCACCTATCATTAACACCACAGACTAAACAATCATTAAGAAAGACCAAAAAAAGAGAGAGCTAGATAGAGGACTTTGCAATATCTGGATACAGTAGAATAGAAGAGTGGAAAGGAAGGGAAGGGGAGGAGGAAGGAAGCTATTTTATGTGTATGTCAGCCTAGACCTGGTCCATCATAATTGTTGAATAAAGTATATTTTTTGAATCTGAATTTGAAACATTTCTAAAAACTGGAGTTACCTAAACTGAGATAAATGCTTATTATGTTTATTTCTCATTTCCTGAATTTATATAATAATTTCTTCTGTATCTTGGCCATTTGAGGTATCATTTAAAATAGGAAATATGTCATAATCAGTGTTTTCTTTTTTCAATCTTTTCAGAACACAAAGCTTGTGGTTGTTTTTTACTTTCCCCCTTTTCTGTGTCTTCATGTCTGAAAACTGAAGCTACATTGATTTTTTCTTTTAGATTTTATGTTTCAGATGAAGCTATAATCTTCTCTCATCCTGATTGAAATAAGGTTTGTAGCACATAAGCAGAAAATGTGCAACATAAGAAAAATGTTGATAAATCTATATGCTGATGCAGCTCTGATTTTGCCATTAAGGAAATCTATAAACTATACTGAACATTGCAAAATCATTAATGCCTGGTAGAATTAATGATTTCATTTCAGAACTATAAAGAACATGACCTTAGCAAAATGCGGCAAGCTGCAGCATAGTTTTTATGATATTCTTTTTCTTTCCACATTCTCACTCCTTCCATCAGAAAATCCATTGTGTAAATTGATCTAGGGATCAACTTTGATAAAATACCAGTATTTAATTCCTCACAACATCATTGCTGTATTGTTAGCTGTTTATTTGGATTCTCTGGCAGAAGCTGCCACATCTGAGCCAAAGTTTCAGGGAGATTAACTGTTTCCTGTCTAATCGTTCGTCATACAAATAACAGAACCAGTAGAGTAAAATACTATAAATCATTTTTCCCCAGAATTGAAACCTTTATCAGATGTGTCAGCTTCATTATTCAATAAGCGATTACTAACAGCTATTGCCATTTAGCCATTTAGTAGTTAATAATTCACATTTTTGATAGTAAGGAGATGGTTTGACACTGTCTTCTGATATAGAGACTTTTAATATCCATCTCTTCTGATAAGGAGCAGTTGAACTAACTAGTCAGTTATTTAATTTGCTAGTTCAATGCTTAAGACAATAAATCCTAAAAATTAATATTTCTGACATTTGATTTTTTTTTAGGAAACATATTTAGTTAACTATTTCTTTTAAATTTTGTGCTCCTAGGATAAATTCATAAAAAGTTGCTTAGCAGATGTTTGGTAGTTTTTGTCATCTTTATAATATTAAATATATTTAATTATAAAAGACTCCTCCTTTCCTATTGCTTCTTAAAAAAAAATCAGAAAATAATAAAACTTAATATACCTTTGCTCTATCTTATACACATTTATATAATGTTATAGATGAATATAATATGATATAATAATTTCAAAAACACCTACTGTAAAAGCAAATAAAGTTATAACCAGAAACCAACATGGGTTTCTCAAAAACAAATCTTATCTCATTTTTTGACAAAGTGACTAAATTAGTGGACCAAAGAAATGCTGTGGACATAATATACTTGGATTTCAGTAAGGTATTTGACAATATAGACCATAACCTACTTCTTGGTAAGCTAGAAAAATGTGGGATAGACAGCATTACCACCAGATGGATTTGTAACTGGCTGACAAATCACTCAACGAGTCATCCTTAATGGTACTACATCTACATGGAGGGAAGTAAGCAGTGAGGTACCGCAAGGTTCCATCTTAGGTCCAGTACTCTTCAATATCTTCATAAATGACTTAGATGCAGGAATAGAAGGGGAACTCATCAAATTTGCAGATGATACCAAGCTGTCAGGAATAGCCAATATCCCATTAAACTAGTGGGCTAAATAAATGCTGTGGACCTAATATATTTGGATTTCAATAAGACATTCCATAACATAGACCACAACCTACTTTTTTACTCTATTCTTAAATGTTTTTATTTTATTAACTTATAATATAAAATACAAAAATACAAAAGCAAATAGTAGGGAACAAAAGTAAGGGGAAGGGAAAAAGAGAAGAGGGTGAAAAGAAAAATGCTGACTTCCAACTCCCTCTGTTTCAATAAAATAAGGCATTAGCATTGAACCTCAACTTTTTATATTTCTATGGAAGAATGAACTAGCCATTTCTATATCAAATCAAGCTAATCAGTAAAACCCCAAATCAAAGTATCATTTTTTTCTACCTCAAGCACAAAGTCCAGAAGTGGTTTCCAAGTAAAAACAAAAGTACTGTTATTCTTTTCTTTTATCAAAACTGTCAATTTAGCGCTCTTTGCCTACTCCATCAAATTTGTAGCCATTCATCCATGGTGGGAATCGAAACATCCATTGATTTTTGTGCATAAAATAGTCTTGCTGCTGTCAACATATATAAAATTAGAGTTCCAAATTTTTTTTCCAAGTCTTTTTCCATTAGACCCAGAAGAATAGTTTCTGGTTTTATCTTTATATTCACTTTAAGAATTTTCTGTATTAGAATATGAATCTTACTCCAATATTTCTTTGCTTTATCACATATCCACCATAAATGATAGAAAGTCCCTTCTTTACATTTACATTTCCAACATTCATTTGAGATACATTCTGGATAACTTATCTGGTGTTAAATACCAGTGATACATTATCTTATAAAAGTTTTCTTTAAAATTATGATTTAATGTGAATTTAAGCCTTTCGTCCACATATTCTCCCATTGTTCAAACATTACATTATACCCAAAGTTCTTTGCCCACTGAATGTTACACTGTTTTATATGTTCACTTTTCAAATTAAATTTCAAAAATCAAACCCATAACTCTTATTATCTTATTTGAATCTTTTTTTTTCATTTGTAAGTATGTAAACCAATGGCAGACATGACCTTCTAATTCTAACTCTTCCTTAGACCTGAGGGTAGGGTCACCAAAATTAAAATATATTATTTTACCATACATCCATCAGTCTGGCTTCACCGCCATTTCTTTTCTAAAAAAAAGCTTCTTGGGGGGACACCCAAAGAAACTACTTCATAAAAAAATCTTGTTTTATATGTATTCCAACTCTTAATATAGCATGTCTAATAAAATGATTGCTAAAATCAACATTTATTTTAACTTTATTATACCATAAATAACTCTGCCATCCAAACCTTAATTCATGACCTTCCAAATCAAGTAGCCTCTTGTTCTGGAAGTTCACCTACTCTTCTAGCCAGACCAAACAACATGCATCAAAATACAATTTCAAATCTGGTAAACCCAAACCCCCTCTTTCCTTAGCGTCTTTCAGTAACTTATATTTAATTCTTGGTTTCTTCCCTTGCCAAATAAATTTGGAAATATCCCTCTGCCATTGTTTAGATGGAGTATCAGTTGCCAGTATTGGTATTGTCTGAAAAAGAAATAGCATCCTTAGTAAAACATTCATCTTAATTACAGAAATACTGCCCAATAGTGATAAATGTAATTTGTCCTTTCTTTGTAAATCATTTTTAATATCATTCCAGAGAGGTACATAATTATTTTGAAACAATTTTGTATTTGTTTTTGTCAACATAACTCCCAAATATGTCACCCTTTGCTCAACCTTAAAACCAGACTTTTTAAAGGACATACTCATAATCAACATTGTTGTTTTCTGTTTTTTTATTAAAAACTCACTAAAGCCCCAAACTCATTTAATTTCCTCATCAAATATTCTATCTTATTTTATGGTTCCTGCAGGAATATAACCAAATCATCAGCAAATGCCCTCAATTTATAAACTTCTTTCTTGATACTTATACCCGTTATTCTCTCATCTTGTCTACTATCTCTGTTCAAAACTTCCAGCACCAAAATAAATAACAGAGGAGACAAGGGACATCCTTGTCTCGTACCCTTTTGAATTTCACATGAATTAGTTAAATCACCATTGATAACAATTTTTGCTTGCTGTACTTTAACTCCTTAAATAGAATTCTCTCCAAAATCCATTTCTTCCAGGACTTTAATCATAAAAGCCCAATTTAGATTGTCAAGGGCGTTCTCTGCATCTAAGAATATTAAAGCTGCCTGTTTCTCATTATTGTATTGTAGATATTCAAAACAATCCTCACATAATCCCTTAGCTGTCTTTTGGGCAGAAAGCCAGATTGGACTTCATGAATATATGTGTCATGGTTCCAATAAATGAGACAGTTCAAACAAAATACAAGCACTGTTTATATGAAAAGGCTTAATAATGAAAGAAAACATCGGCACTCATGGAGGGATGCCAGAATCCAAAATCTCCTCCCCCCAAACCCATCATAACACACACACAATCCTCATCCTTATCTACATGTCATAAATCACATTATCCAATTACTTTTACATATGAGGTTTCACTTCCCATTCTGTACGCGAGCTTTTCAATCTTCTCACAACATCCGGGTAGATCTCCTCCCCCCCAAATGAAGCAATTAAAGTAACAGGCTGTCTCTTTTATTGTCAGAGCAAAACATGTCAATGCAGCATTGACATCCAGCCCGCCTTACAAAAGAACAGATCCTGTAATGTAAACAAACACAAGTTAAGAGCTGGCTTTTGGTTTGTTGGGGTGTTTCTCATAAAACTTTTTCATAAGTCTGTCAGCTTTCACATCGCTAGATTTCACCCAAATGGCTTCGGTCAATGGGTATCCCTTCCATTGTACTAGCTACTGCAATTTTCCCTTAAAGATTCTAGAGTCAGGAATACGTTTCACTTCATAATGGGTCTGACCCGCTACTATGAGGGGTCCAGGTGCTTTCTTAGGGGGAGATCTTAAAGCGGAGACTCAAAAAGGTTTCAGTAAGCTACAATGGAACACTGGGTGAATTTTTCCCAAACGTCTGGGGAGTTTCAATTTTACTGTAACCAAGTTAATGATTTTCACAATAGGGAAAGTCCCCAAGAAATTTGATATCAATTTTTTGCTGGGTAATTTGAGACATAAATATTTAGTTGACAGATAAACCTTTTCCCCCACTTGGAATGTTCTTTGGGGAGCCCTCTTTTTATCAGTTTGTTTGTTTATAAGTCTCCAAAGTCTTTTTTAACGCCATTTTCGTGTTTCTCCAAACCTCTTCCCCCCCCTCACCCATTGATCAAGTGTCTGGGAAGCAGAGGGCACCTGAGAGTAGTCAGGCATCGGGCTGAACTCTTTTCCTGTGGCTACTCTGAAAGACATGTAGCCAGTGCTGCTGTGAACAGAATTATTGTAGGCCACCTCGGAGAAGGGCAGGAGGTCAGTCCAGTTTGTCTGTTGGTAGGAAACATAGCATCTGAGGTATTGCTCCATCATTTTGTTAGCGGATACTGCAGCCCCATTGGTAGCTGGATGAAAAGCAGATGATAAGCTTTGAGATGATCCAATTAATTTAAGGAAATTCCTCCAAAATTTCACTGTGAACTGCACTCCTCTATCTGAAATTATTCGCTTAGGGGCACCATGCAGTTGGTAGATATGTTTCAGAAACAATTTAGTCAGTTGTTGTGCAGATGGGAGTCCTTTACAGGCGATAAAGTGAGCCTGCTTCGAAAACAGATTTATCACAGTCCAGATGACAGTATTTCCTCTACTGTTGGATAGTTCTACAATAAAGTCCATAGCTATTTCTTCCGATGGTTGAGAAGGGTCTGCTACCAACTGCAGTAGCCCAGGGGTTTTCCCTGGAATTCTTTTCATGGTTGGCACATACAGTACAACTCTTGACATAGTTTTCCACATCTCGTTTTAGCCCCGGCCACCAAAATGGCCGGCGGATGAGGTGTAGAGTTTTTAAATATCTGAAGTGTCCAGCCTGTTTTACATCATGGCTGTGTCTGAGAGCATTGAGACAGAGGGTTTCAGGTAGATACAATTTTTCCCCCATGTATGCCAAACCATCCCTGCATGTTAGGGAGTTTTGATTATCTTTGAACCATAGATCGGTAAGTAGCTCTTGTTTTATCTTCTTCACTCCTGGGTCATCTGGATTAGGGGTTCTGCAAGGCATGAGTTCTGCAGCAGGTTGTGAACTGGGGATAATTGCCTCGTAGACCTCTTCATGTTCACTTTTGCACTGTGGCAGTTGGGATAGCACATCAGCTAGGAGGTTTTTTCTTCCTGGTATGTACTTTAAAGTAAAATTAAAATGGTTAAAGTACTGTGCCCATCGCACTTGCTTTGGGGACAATTTGCGGGGAGTTTTTAGTGCCTCTAAATTTTTGTGATCTGTCTATACTTCAAAAGGCACCTTGCTCCCTTCTAAATAGTGTCACCAGTTTAATGTTGTTGTTAGCTGCAAAGTCATGTCCGACCCATCGCGACCCTATGGACAACGTTCCTCCAGGCCTTCCTGTCCTCTACCATCTGCTGGAGTCCATTTAAGCTCACGCCTACTGCTTCAGGGACTCCATCCAGCCATCTCATTCTCTGTCATCCCCTTCTTCTCTTGCCCTCAATCTTTCCCAGCATTAGGTTCTTCTCCAGTGAGTCCTTCCTTCTCATTAGGTGGCCAAAGTATTTGAGTTTTAGCTTCAGGATCTGGCCTTCTAAAGAGCAGTCAGGGTTGATCTCCTCTAGGACTGACCGGTTTGATCGCCTTGCAGTCCAAGGGACTCGCAGGAGTCTTCTCCAGCACCAGAATTCAAAGGCCTCAATTCTTTGGCGCTCAGCCTTTCTTATGGTCCAGATTTCACTGCCATACATTGCAACTGGAAAGACCATAGCCTTGACTATATGCACTTTTGTTGACAGGGTGATGTCTCTGCTTTTTAGTGTGCTGTCTAGATTTGCCATGGCTTTCCTCCCCTGGAGCAAGCGTCTTTTAATTTCTTGGGTACAGTCCCCATCTGCAGTGATTTTGGAGCGCAGGAAAATAATAGTTTAATAGCCTCCATCTAATTGCAAAGGCCTCCTTCTCCCAGACTGTCCATCTCCTCTCGCCTTCCATGAATTTCTTAGAGGTTTAGGCACAAGGTTGTAGGATTTTTATTCTTTTTTTTTATTAAAGAGTTTTACAGAAACAAAATTTTACAATATATCCCCAAATCCCCCCCAACCCAAACCACCCCACTTCCCCCCCCACTTCCCAGAGCTAAATACAGGATTATAGTTATAATAATCATATTCTAAATAAGAATTATTCATAATATACAATTAACCAAATTCATAATGTGCTTTAACTCCCCTTTAACATAGATACATACAAAGTACTAACATTAAGATAACAATATCCCTCTAAAATCTACTCATAAGCTAAATGGAACTTTTTAGTCCCATATTTATTCTGAATATAATCTATCCATCTCCTCCAAACTGAAATATATCTTTCCTGTGAATGATCTTTCAAATAAGCAGAAATCTTAGACATTTCTGCAAGATTCGAAACTTTAAACACCCATTCTTCTATAGTAGGCAAGCTATCCTTCTTCCAATATTGTCCCACCAGTAACCGTGCTGCTGTTATCATATTCAACATCAAATTAGTTTCTTTAACATCACAATCTACAACAATACCCAATAAAAACAATTGTGGAGAAAACTTTATCTTTCTCTTAAAAATCTTTTGAATGTTCCACCAAATTTTAATCCAAAAAGCTTTTATATTTCTACAAGTCCACCACATATGAAAATAGGTGGCTTCTAAACTACCACATCTCCAACATTTAGACTGCAAGTTAGGATACATATTAGACAACTTCTTGGGATCCAAATGCCATCTATAAAACATTTTATAAAAATTTTCTCTTAAATTTTGAGTCTGAGTAAATTTAACATTTCTGACCCAAATTATCTCCCAAGTATCCAGCGAAATTGGTTCCTGAATATTTTGTGCCCACTTTATCATACAATCTTTAACTAATTCCGTTTCTGAGTCCAATTCAATTAAAACACTATATATCCTCTTTATATGTGCACAATTTAAGTCTCTAATTTGTTTTACTAAATTTTGATCTGTAATTGTGATGCCAACCTTTTAATCTAACTTCCACCTAGCTTTCAATTGGGTATATTGAAACCAAGAGTAACTTATTTTTTCTTGTCTTAACTCCTCTAATGGTTTAAGTTGCCAATCATTCTCTTCCAATCTAAGTAATTCCTTATAGGAGACCATATCCAAACTCACTCCCATTGATACGCCCTCTATTGCGTGTCCAGGAATTCCCCAAATCGGTATTTTATAATTTAACTTATAATAATACTTTTTCCAGACACACAACGAGGCACCTCTAAGAATATGAGATTTAAAAGCCCTATCCACCTTCTTGTCATAAAGCAAATATGCATGCCATCCACTTTTATTCTTTTGTAGTAACACAGCTCCGACTGCCACGTTGCTGGCATCTGCTTGAATTACAAAAGTCTCCCCGGAGCAGGGGTGCTTTAGGACCAGTTCAGCCACAAATAGTCCTTTTAAATTGTCAAAAGCTTTCTGACAACTCATAGTCCATGCTAATGGCTGGCCAGGTCATGGTTTTCCCCCTCCCTTGCCCGTTTTGAGTAGTTCTGTAAGGGGTAGAGCAATCTCAGCAAAAGAGGGAATGAATTGATGGTAGAAATTGGCAAACCCTAGGAAGCTTTGGAGCTGTTTCCGAGTCTTTTTAGGCTGCCATTCAATTATAGTTTTCACTTTGGCTGGGTCCATTTCGATGCCCTCGTTGTAAATTCTATAGCCGAGATAATCTAATCAGGTTTGGTAAAATTCACATTTTGACAATTTGACATAAAGTTTGGCATTCAATAGTTTCTTTAACACTTCTCTGACCAGTGTTATGTGATCAGTCATATTGGTACTGTATATCAGAATGACATCAAGGTACACCAGAACCGCTTTGTATAAATGTTCGTGTAAGACCTCATTAATCAACTGCATAAATACGGCTGGGCCCCCTTGCAGTCCAAATGGCATGACTTTGAATTGGTAGCTTCCCAAGGGGCAGTTGAAGGCTGTTTTCCACTCGTCCCCCTCCTTTATGCCTACCCAGTAATATGCTTTCCTCAGGTCTAACTTGGTGAGGATGCTTCCCTTCGCCAGATGGGTTAGTAAGTCTTTCAGTAGGGGGAGAGGGTATTTGTTTTCCACACTCACAGCGTTTAGGCCCTTATAGTCCACGCAGACACAATGAGACCCATCTTTTTTCTCTTTGAACAACACAGGGGCTCCCACAGTAGACTTGGCCCATTCAATAAATCCCCTTGCTAGGTTTGTATCCACATACCACTGTATCTCCTCCATTTCAAAGGGGGACATAGCATACATTCTTGGTTAGGGGAGTTTGGCCCCTGGTAACAGTTTAATGGAACAATCATTGGGACGGTGAGGAGGCAAGGTATCGCATTTTTTCTCACTAAATGCCTATGCTAGGTCCTTGTACTTGCTGGGGATGAGTGGCTCGCCAGGTGGCCGTAAGGCAGCCATGTATGCTCATTCATGGGGTGCACTAAAATCCCCTGTAACATCTGTTGAATCAATGGGGGGATTGGGCCCTATCAGTAATCTCACGGTTCTCATTCCTTTTTCCCACCAGATAAATGGTTTCCATCTGTCTAGCCAGGCTAGTCCTAGGATCACAATCTCAGACATCTTTGGAGCTACCAGGAAGTGAATAAACCCAGTGCTCACCTATTTCCAGGCATAAGGGCTCCGTTAATTGCGTGACTAAAGTCTCTCCCATTAGGGAGCCATCGGCTTGCTCAAACCTCACAGGTTTGGAGAGTGGCTTAGCCCGTATGCCTAGTCTCGAGGCACATGACAGGCTAATGATGCATCGGGAGCAGCCAGTATTGACTAGCACTTTCAGGTCTACTTGTGTCCCTGACTTAGGAATTATGAGTTCGGCAGGCAATAAAAAGGTAGGATGCGTCGACTCACCATTGGATCATTCTCCCCTTCGTCAACGCTTTCGAAAGAAGGTAGAACTGGGGTGGATCAAGTCTGATTTCCAGCATCCTCCCGTGTGGGGGATGTGACCTGGACAACAGGTTCCTGTGTCATCCAGTTGGATTTCTTTCCCTTTAGCTTCTGTGCAGGTTTCTTTCTCACTGCTGGTCCTGATCTGTTTTGCTGTTGGGGAAAGGGGACTGGGCATTTCACTGCTCTATGTCCCTGCTGTCCTCATCGGAAACACTTAATTGCCGGGTCTACAGGTGGTTTGGGTCTTTCAGCCCTCACATTAGTTGGAGATCTTTGTGGGGGTGATCGCCATTCAGGTTGTTCTGACCTTGGCTCGGGTTCAGATAGGAGAGACTTCTTATAGTGGTTGAGCTGAACATCTAATTTCACCGCTGCCTGGTACCATTCATGCAGTTGGTCAGGCACAGCTCAGTAGATACATGCCAGAGAAAGGTAGTCATCTAACCATTCTCTAAAAAGATGAATTATGGATTGCTCAGGCCATCTCTCTATCTGACCGGCCAGCTTTCAAAACTCCCGCACATACTCTAGGGCAGGCTGGCCAGCTTGTTTTATCTTGTGGATTTGCTCTTCTGCTTTGAGGGCAATGGATGGGTCCTCAAATCTTTCCCTCAGCCCTAGGATGAAAAGGAGGGGGTCCTCCAAGTCAGGGGCTTGCTCGTTATATAAATTGTTCAACCATTTGGATGCTTCTCCCTCTAGGCTGGATGCAATCACATCAATCATAGCACTTGGGTCTGGGTAGAGATGGGCCCAGCTATTCAAATGAGAGCATACGTGGTTGAGGAAGAAAATCAGTTTCTCTGGATCCCCACTGAAGGTTGCTCTGAAGGGTGGGTTCATCATTGGTTGCTGGGGTCCCCATTGTTGCTGGCCCCACCCTGGTTGTTAGTTAAATGGTTGCTGGAGCCCCCACTCCTGTTGTTGTGTCTCCAGTTGCTGCTGGCCCCACTGTTCCTGCTGTACGTTCAGGGGTTGCACGTTTGGGTCCTACTGCTGCTACCCTTGCTGTTGTCTTCCCACCAGTTCCTGATCTCCAGGCTCCTGCACCACCCCCAGCTGTTGAAAGGCTTCTATTAGCTGGGGCAAGTTCAGAGGTTGTTGGCCTTTCACTTGTGGGGGTTTCCCAACCTCCCATTGCTGCAGAGGCCCCAGGTTGGGGTCCTCTGTCTCTATGGGTCTGGAGGGCCTGGCAGGGGACTCCTGGGGCTGGCAGGCAATCTGATCTGCAGATAGGATTTTCCACTCACCCAGATTCTCAGGGGTAGACGAATTGGCTGCTATCCACCATTCTGCTTTTTGAGGATCCGGCAGTCTAATCTCAAGGTGTGTGCAGTCTCCACTGGAGTGATTCCAGCCTGATGACCATCTGACCTCTGCTAACTGGTCAGATCCTGCCCCCAAATGGGAATTCTGCAAAAATTTGTCTTCCCACAGCATTCTATCTGTTAATTCTGGATTGGTCATCAACCATCCACTGATGTGAGAGATCAGTGGGATGGGTCTTCCCGGTAGTCCGCACTTCGTCCATCTCAGGTGGGATGCCCTGCATCGGTGAAAGGGCGGCTGTGGCTTCTCTACCTTGATAGGCTCGGATGAGAGTCGAGCTGAACTTGCGGACTGATACATGCTCCGGACTTAATCATAACATCTGACTATTCATTTGGTTGCATGGCCCTGTGTGGATTTTAATATGACCTATTTGCACTACTCAAGCACTGATTTGTATGCTCTCAGGGGGGTTCCTCCCTCCTGGGTACGACCTGTCGCTATGTCCCTTACATCCCTTAAGGACAGGCCCAATTGTTGGGACCCCGAGAGGTGGTTGGGCTTAGACAGGGGCCTCTGGTGGAAACGTATGAAGAGGCCCCTAGTATGTTTTTTAGCTGGTTATTTTAAAGGGTTAGGGAGGGGGAGAAGGGTAGGGGTGGGAGGGAATTGGGGTGTATTTCAACCGGCTGTCAGTCTAGGCCTGTGACGGTCTCCAGTGGGATGGGGTTGGGGTTTGGAGCTTCCAGTTCCTTTAGTACTGGGGTGGGGTCGCAAATCCCCACGACAATTGGGAATGGCAGCAGGTGTCTGCACGGAGGGCCATATCAACATCTTGGATCGCGCCCCCGCTGTCTTCGAGTGGTGGTGTGCTCCGACCCTCTGGTTGGCACCCTTTTGTCTGGGGATGAGGGGGATCAGGCCCCTGAGCTCAGGCTAGTGTATTTTAATGCCAGATCCATTGTTAACAAGACTCCCCTCGTCCGGGACTTCATCGAGGAGGAACACGCAGATCTGGAATGCATTATGGAAACCTGGTTGGGCTCGGAGGGAGGGGTCCCTCTGACTGAGTTATGCCCTCCAGGTTTTTGTGTGCTACAGTGGCCATAGGCTCAGGGTAGGGGCGGTGGGGTGGCGGTGGTTATACGGAAGACCCTATGTCCACGGGAGACCACCGTTGTGCAGATAGGCAGGAGTGAGTCCCTCCTCCTGAGGTGCAGCCCTCGGGCTCAGTTGGGCCTGTTGCTAACATACTTGGCACCCAGCTGTGTGGCAATGGCCCTGCCCGGGCTGCTTGACACCCTCTCAGAGTTGTCGGTGGAGTTTCCCAGGCTCATAGTTCTGGGTGACTTCAACCTGCCTTCCCTGGGAGGGTTGTCAGAGCTAGCTCGGGAGTTCATGGCTTCCATGATGGCCATTGACCTGACCCAAGTAATTCAAGGCCTGACTCATGGGAGGGGTCACACTCTTGACCTGGTTTTCTTATCTGGACAGTGGTTGGATGATCTGGGAGAGGGTTTGCCAACTATTTTCCCCCTGTCATGATCCGATCACTATCTCCTTTTGCTGGTCTTCCGCTATGCCATCCCCCGCTGCTGGGCTGCGGAGCCGACCAGGTGTTTCTGCCCCAGGCGCCTAATGGACCCGGATCGGTTCCAGATGGCACCTATCTCCCTCACTCACAGCCCGGTCAATGCCTTGGTGGATGTCTGGGAAAGGGTTGCCGCCGAGGCACTCAACTGTGTTTTACTCTTGCGACCCCTGACCTGGCACAGATCCCTTTGGGCCCAATGGTTTTCTGTGGAGCTCCGGGAGATGAAGCATCAGAGACGGGGTCTAGAGAGTGGTTGGAGGTCCAGCCAGTCTGAATCTGACCGATTGTGACTAAGAACCTTTACAAGGTCTTATCTCACGGCGATGAGGAGGGCAAAGTTTAATTACTTTGCTGCCCTCATCACGTCTATAGATAATTGCCCGGCCGCCCTATTTAGGGTGACTCGCTCCCTCCTTAATCAGGAGATGAGGGAGGAGCCCTTACAGGGGCGGGCCGAGGAGTTTAGTCATCATCTGGTGGACAAAATCGTTCAGATCCGGGCCGGTCTGGATTCTGACTGGGCAGAGTCTGATGCAGAGGAATCAAGCAATCTTGAGCATGTTATCTGGACTGAGTTCAATCCTGTGTCCCCTGATGACATGGACAGGATCATGAGGAGACTGAGCTCCACCACTTGTTTATTAGACCCATGCCCCTCCTGGCTTGTTTATGCGGCCCAGGAGGAGACACGAGGCTGGTTCCAGGCAATAATAACTGCTTCTTTGAGGGAGGATGTATTCCCCACCACCTTGAAGGAGGCGGTGGTGAGGCCCCTTCTCAAGAAGCCTGTCCTGGACCCGGCAATTTTGCACAACTATCGTCCGGTGCTTTTTGGTGAAGGTTGTTGAGAGTGTGGTGGTGCATCAGCTTCCTCTGTTCCTGGAGGAAACTGATTATCTTCACCTGTACCAATCGGGTTTCAGATCCGGGTACAGCACGGAGATGGCATTGGTCATGCTGGTGAATGATCTCTGGCGGGCTCGGGACAGGGGGTGTTCTTCTATCCGAGTCCTATTAGACCTCTCAGCGGCTTTTGATACCATCGAACATGGTATCCTATTGCGGCGTCTCAGGGAGCTGGGAGTGTGAGGCACTGTTTTACGGTGGTTCTCCTCCTATCTCCTGGGCCGTTCGCAGATGGTGTTAATGGGAGGGCAGAGGTCCGCCCCGAGGCCTCTTGTTTGTGGAGTTCCTCAGGGGTCGGTCCTCTCTCCCCTCTTGTTCAACATCTATATGAAGCCGCTGGGCGAGCTCATTCATGTTTTCGGGGTGGGGTATCATCAGTATGCTGATGATACCCAACTTTTTCTTTCCACCCCGAACCAACCCAGTGATGCCCTCAACGTGATGTCCCGTTGCCTGGAGGCGGTCCATGTTTGGATGGAGAGAAACAGGCTTCGTCTCAATCCTGCCAAGACTTAGTGGCTGTGCATACCGGCATCTCGGGTTAACCAGTTTGTTCCATCGTTAATGATGGGGGGTGAGGTGTTACCCCCCCATTGATAGGACTCACAACTTAGGCATCCTCCTGGATTCATGGCTCAGTTTTGAAGATCATATAGGAGCCGTGGCCAGGGGGGCTTTTGCCCAGGTTTGCCTGGTGTGCCAGTTGTAGCCCTATCTGGACCGAGATGCCCTACGCACAATCACCCATGTGCTCATGACCTCCCGGCTAGACTACTGCAATGCTCTCTACATGGGGCTGCCCTTGAGGACCACTCGGAGGCTTCAGCTGGTGCAGAATGCAGCCGCGCGAGTTGTGATGGGAGTTTCCTGATACTCCCATTGTCATGCCTCTTCTCCGCGAGCTGCATTGGCTTCCAGTTGCCCTCCAAGTGAGATTCAAGGTGCTGGTGATGAGCTATAAAGTCCTAAATGGCTTTGGTCCAGATTATTTGAGGGAACACCTGCTGCCGGCATCAACTCCCCATTGTCTTGTGTGCTCCTGCAGGGAGGGCCTTCTTAGGGTACCACCGGTGAAGGATTGTCGGTGTGTGACTCCCAGAGAGAGGGCCTTCTCTGTGGGTGCGCCTGCCCTCTGGAACGAACTTCCTATGGAACTTAGGACTGCTCCCGACCTCCGTTCATTCTGCTGGGACCTTAAAACTTGGCTCTTTGAGCTGTCTGGCCTAGACTGAGAGGTTTTTAATTGGGTTTTAAAGTTTTAATTTTGGGGCTTAAATTTAATTACTTGTTTTAAATTTATTTTAACTTTTGTATTGTATGGTTTTAATTGCCCTGTAAACCGCCCTGAGTCCTACGGGAATAGGGCGGTATAGAAGTCAAAATAATAAATAAATAAATAAATTCCTGCTCTGAATTGTCAGCCGCCAAGTTTCTATCCAAAAACCTATTCTCTGTTTCCATGATAAAGATTCTCCTCTGAATCTTTGCCAACTTCTCTCAAGGCCATAAACAAAGGCAGGTTGTTTGAAAGAAAGGAGATTCTGGCATGATATCATCGTTCCGATAAATGAGACAGTTCAAACAAAATGCAAGCATTGTTTATATGAAAAGGCTTAATAATGAAAGAAAACATCGACACTCATGGAGGGATGCCAGAATCTGAAATCTCTTCCCCCCAAACCCATCATAACACACACACAATCCTCACCCTTATCTACACGTCATAAATCACATTATCCAATTAGTTTTACATATGAGGTTTCACTTCCCATTCTGTATGCAGGCTTTTCCAGTCTTCTCACAACATCTGGGTAGATCTCCTCTCCCCCCAAATGAAGCAATTAAAATAACAGGCTGTCTCTTATATTGTCAGAGCAAAACATGTCAATGTTTGCAGCGTTAACAATATGCTTATAAGATCTTTAGTCTTTCTGCCAAAATTGTACCAAAGAGTTTATAGTCTTTGTTTCATAACGAAATTGGTCTATAGTTCTTTGTCTTTGTAGTATCTTGACCCTCCTTTGGTAATAACACAATACTGGCTTCTTTCCATGTTTGAGTTAACCTTCCTTCCTGTAGTATATCATTCATTATATCCTTTAGTGGCTGATGAAGTTCCTCTTCAAAGCACTTATATAATATTGGTTTGTAAGGTCATCTGGTCCTGGAGCTTTGCCTAATTTCATTTTTTTAATAGCTTCTGATATTTCAAAGGCAATTATTGGATCATTCATACGTTCCCTCTGAGTTTGAGGCTTCCAGGAAGATGGCCAACTGGGTGATACACCTGGGGAGAGATCTCTGAAGGATTTCTTCCTGGGGTGCAACTCTTCAATCTTTTAACATAAGGGACTGGTGTTCTGGTCAGTGTGGGTTGAAGAACTTTCCCTCAGAATCCTCCATAACAGCTGTAAGCCAGCAGACTTCCGGAGTCTGTCCGAAGCAATCTGCATGTCAAAAGCTGGGGGAAGAGGCTATAATCTGTTCACGTTTGAAGAAGTTAACGTTTTACTTTCAAATGGAAAGTATGTTATGCCTTTCCCTTCTTAATCACCTTCAAACACTATTTTTTTTTCCAAGCCAATTTAAAAATAGGCTTTTTTTAGTTATAGTCTGCTGTGCCTTTTTGAAGGCTTATGCCATTGTAGGGATTTTTCTTTTTCTTAAATAACAAGAGGCTGTTAAGGCTGTTAAGGCAAGCCAAATAAGGAAGTATGTGAAGAAAGAGAAGGAAAAAGCTGATGAAGACATATGTATAGAATGAAGGCTATTGTCAGGACCCACTTCAAAACCACATCTTAAGAAAGCAGAACTCTTGGAAACAATCTCTTCCAACAGGAACTTTTATGAAGAGTAGTTGATAGAAGACGTAGTAGACAGGATCTGAGATTTCCCACACAGAGAGATAGGTTATAGTATTCCCAAAGTAGCCCCCACCCCATAGTCCACCTGTCCAGTCTGGGATGACCAATCCCCAGGTGTTAGGTCCGTTGTGGGAAAAGGGGAGATAATATCGGTCCATCTCCAGTTCACGCAGCGATGGACGGCGGCTTCTTCACACCTTCCTCTGAGAGTGTAGACATAAACCAGGCACTGGGTTACATTCCTTATTCCTTCCCTTGTTCTAACTGACAGTTTAGGAAGATAATGATCAAAACTACAAAATTGTTACTTTGTAGTGAGTAGAGGAGATAAATGAAGCAGAATGTTACTTTGTTGCTAATAGAGGAAGCAAAAGCAATAACCTTGCAAGCACATCCCCCCTCCCCCTTGGGAGTATGGCAGAACCCAGGGAAAGGTGAGATTTGGGCTTAGATCAGCAGGGATAGACAGAAGTGAAATATGAATGGGTTCTGACATCCTGCCCCCTTAAAAGAGATCCACCTGTAGAGAAAATAAAACAAGTATAAAGGTTAGTCTGGTTTGTTGGGATATTCTGTATGAAACATCTTTAGCAGTTTGGGTGTTTTGACGTGACGTTGGAGGACACACTCATTTTGTGAGGAGGGAAGGTATTTCCAGGCTACTAGGTATTGAGTTGCCCCACAACACTTCCTAGAATCTAGAATTTCTTTTATCTTGAAGTGTTGTTCTCCTTCATGGGGATGGTGGTGGGGATGGTGGTGGGGATTTTTGGCCATAAGGGTGACTGTTGTTCTCAGTAAGCTGCAATGAAAAATTGAGTGTATTTGCCTGAGGTTTTGGAGTAGTTCTAATTCTACTGTTACTGGGTTTATGATTCTTTTAATTGGAAAAGGTCCTATATATTTTGGACCGAGTTTTTTTTACAGAGTTGTAGGGATTTTAGGTATTTTGTAGACAAATATACCATATCTCCTACAATGAATAGTTTAGGTTCGACTCTTTTTATCCGCTTGTGCTTTGTATGCTTGTCTAGCTTCATCTAGATCTTTCCTAACCACTGGCCAGGTGTTTTGTAATTGGGACATCCATTCTTTTAGTGATGGGATTGGCAGTTCATTTGGGGTTAGTTCTGGCATAGGGTTGAAACTTTGACCAGTAGCTACTTGAAAAGGAGTGTAGCCTGTGCTGGAGTGGACTGCTTTATTGTAAGCAACTTCTGCAAAAGGGAGTAGGTGCGTCCAATTCCTTTGCTGAAAAATAATAAAACATCTTAAATATTGCTCAAGTACTGAGTTCGAATGTTCCATCTGTCCATTATACTGAGGATGATGACTAGATGAAAATCCCTGAGTTCCTAAAAGGGATAAAAATTATTTCAAAAATTCTGATGTAAATTGCACTCCCCTATCTGATATGATGCATTGGGGTGCCCCATGAAGATGGTAGATGTGCTGCACAAATAGTTTTGCAAAAGTTTTTTGGGTGGGGATCTTTTGGCAAGGGATAAAGTGTACTTCTTTTGAAAACTGATCTGTAACCACCCAGATGACAGTGTTTCTGTTGCTTTCTGGTAATCCCACTATAAAATCCATGGATATTTCTTTCCAGGGGGCTGAGGGATTTGCCACTGGTTGTAACAATCCAGGCGATTTCCCTTGCAGCCTCTTGGCAGTTGTGCAAGTTGGGTAGCTGGCTATGTAACTTTCTATGTCCTTTTTTATGGATGGCCACCAAAATTGCCTCTTAATTAAATGTAATGTTTTTAAAAATCTAAAATGCCCTGCTGATTTTGTATCATGGCATAACTGCATGAAAGTGACCCTCTGAGTGGTTGGAATATATAATTTCTGCCCCACCCATGGCAGTCCATCCTTGATCCTGCACACGTGTCTATTTTTCTGAAACCATTCATCTGTTTCTAAGGTTTTCTGGAATTCGATCCCGGTTTGGCTATCCACTTGCGGCTTTATTTTAGCTTCAGCCCTGGTGGGTACTGGCACTGCCAGTTGCGGTTTGGGCATGAGTGGTTTAGAAACAGTGGGTCGCATGCTGTTATATTGTGGCATGCTAGACAGTGCATCTGCCAGGAAGTTCTTTCCCCCTGGTAAGTGTTTGAGCATAAAACGGAATTGGTGAAAGTGCTGGGACCAGCGGGCTTGCATAGGAGTGAGCTTTCTGGGTGTTTTTAGTGCTTCCAAGTTTTTGTGGTCCGTCCAGACCTGGAAAGGGATTTTATTCCCCTCAAGGAAATGGAACCATGTAAGTAATGACCATCTCACAGCATACACTACCTTTTACCACATAGCCCAGCGTTGTTTCATCTTAGTGAATTTCCTGGACGTGTACGTGCAGGTGCAGTACCTCATTGTCGTTTTCTTGTAACAGTACAGCCCCCACCACCACATTGCTTGCGTCCGCCTGTATTATGAAAGGTTTATCCAGTCTAGGTGCCTCAGTACAGGATCAGCAGAAAAGAGTCATTTTAACCTCTCAAACACCACTTGGCATTCCGTTATCCATTTCAGTGGCCGGCAAAGTTTCACTGAGGGTTCCCCCTTCATTTTTTAACAGGTTTGTGAGGGGCAGGGCTATCTGGGCAAATGAAGGGATGAACTGGCAGTAAAAGTTCGAGAAACCCAGGAAACTTTGCAATTGCTTCCTAGTGCGAGGTGGTGCCCATTCTAGTACTGTCCTGACCTTCTTGGGGTTCATTTCAGTACCCTGTGGGGATATGCGATAACCTAGGTAGACTATTCTTTCCTGATGGAATTCGCATTTTGACAGTTTGGCATATAGGTGGGCAACTCTTAGTTTCTTTAAACTGCTCTGACTAGGTTAACGTGTTCCTCTTTGGATTCAGTGGAGGTAAGGATGTCATCTAAATAAACCAGGACCCCCTTGAATAGGTGCTCCCTTAGCATCTTGTTGATTAATTGCATAAATACTGTGGGGGCCCCTTGTAGTCTGAACGGTAAAACTTTGAATTGGTAGTATCCCACTGGGCAATCAAATGCAGTTTTCCATTTGTCTCCTTCCTTAATCATAGTGTGGTAGTAAGCTTCTCTTAAGTCTAGTTCGGTAAAAAAATTCCTTTTGATAGGTGGGATAACATGTCCTTCATGAGGGGAGGAAGTAATAGACGGCATGCAGAAGATAAAGCAGGAAAAGGTGGTGTTGTGGGAAGTTGCCACAACCCACAGTGCTTAAGCATCTGCTTATTCTTTTGTAAAATCCAAAAAAGTGCATAATAAGTCTGTTGATCATGATCCATGCCTCTTTGAGCATAATCTCCCATAGCTTCAAAAACTCCCAAATCTATGGACCCCCCTTTTGGCCAAACAGTAGGCATATCCTGATGCCAAAGAGCATTGTATTTAATCAGAGTGTCAATTTGCATATCCCAATGGGTTTTGAGCTTATCAAAGTTCCTAATAACACACTCAAGGGGGCTGAGGGCACATTTCTTTGTCTTATTCATTTTAATAGGTTTTCCCTGAGCTGAACCCATGTATTCAAATCTCTCACACCACATGCACAGCCTGTTGGGTCACAAGAGATCAATCACTTACCCTCACAGGGGCCCACGGGCAGCTGGAAGTGATATCACGCCGAGGCCTGGTCAACAGCAGAAAATTTATAAGGAACAATCACAAACCACACACCACTCACAATCCGTTGGAGCATGAGAGTACAAGGTGAGCCCCCCC
>JAKJMR010017964.1:820102-874313 GCA_024449315.1 Daboia siamensis
GGGGGGAAGGGGTAGCGAGGATAATCCAATGCGGCACATCCCCCCTGAACAAAGCACATTCCCCCCACCATACACTTCTAACGAAAGGGCCCTGGAAACTCTTGACCCAACCCCCGATCCAGAATTATCAATCCGCGAACCAGTGAAAACGGAACCTCCAGGAGCAATGCCCCTCCGACGTTCAGGAAGAACAAGAAAACCCCCCGCATACTTAAAAGACTTTGAATGGGAGACCTTACGGAAAAACACCCGGAAGAATATCCGCATCAGTCTGGGGGAGGGGTAAGGGGTGTTGTGTATTCACACGTTAAAAGTTATGTTACCAAGTTCTTTGTTGAGGTAAAACCTTCGGCAGCTTTTGACAGCTGTCAAAAGCTGCCGGAAGCTACTGCGCAAGCGCAACCGCTTGACAGCTCTCGGCTGTCAAGAATCACCGGTTACTGCGCAGGCACGAGCTAGTTTGACAGCTCCTAGCTGTCAAAACTCTCCGTCGCCGATTGGCCCGCTCAAACAAGCGGGAAACCCGCACAGCCCTGATTGGTCGCCGACCAGCCAGCTGGAGTATAAATAGAAGCACTGTAGGTCTGTTCCTTGCCCGGTTCTGTAAAGAAAAAGCTTTTCGTTAGCCAGCTGTCTTGCCTGCTTCTTCAGCTGACAGAGCAACAGTAGTAATGTGGTGATAATTGTTTTCTTGATCAAGGGGGGAGTCTACTTGCTTTAAAAAAGTTCAAGAAGCTATCTATCCTGAGTTTTGTCCAATCTACAAATTTCCCTTTTTGATGAAGATGGTTGAGAAGGTGATAAGCCATTGAGAAAAGAAAGAGAAAAGAAAATAGGGAAAACTCAGTAGGGTGATTTTAACAGATAATCTATTCAAAGGTCCTTTTCAAACTTTTATTCCAATTTGTAGAAAGAAACAGGAACTGGTTTTGGCAATGATTTTAATTTTATCAATGAAACCAATTACCAAAACTTTCAAATTCCCAGAAGCAAATAAAAAATAACCTGGAATTATGTATGGGGGGTGTGTGTGCATTGGATGAAAGTCAGTTGGGAAGTTTGTCTCTTTCTCCTGAGTGAGAGCTGGAGGGGAGGAGTGGCTCCCTGCTTGGTGGGTGATAATGATTGGGCAGGATACTGTTTCTTAACTGAGCACATATAGAGTGTGTTGGGGGATAATGAGGTATTGGATGTGACCGTTCTGCTGTACGAGGAAAATGGTGGTAGTGGCTTGAAGGCAGTGAGTGCAAGTGCTATGATGCTTATTGGGCTCACCTTATCCCTGACTTTTGCTGTTTAGAGGTTTCCCTTTTACATCAATAAAAGAATGTATTAGTTGGGAGATGAAATAGCTAGAGTGGAAAGTAGGGTAGGGTAGTGTATTTCAGTGGGATTGGCTAACGGGAATATGGGAGGCAAGGGGGATGCCACTCGGGGAATGTGCTCAGTATTAGTACCAGCCTCATGTTCTGCCTCCTTGCATACACCTCATTTACCTAGTCAACTTACCAGTATCTGTGAGGACCCACATTTTAGGCTGCTGTTTTTAAAAGCCAGTTCAGCCTGTAATAAAGTTTGCCTTATTGATGATTTGATTCTTGCAGAGAAAGCTGATCTGGTTGTATCACTGAGACCTTGCTAGGAGGTCTTCCTGTTTCAGAAATGTGCCTAACGGGTTAACGAATATGGCACCAGCCTAAACATCAGGGCCAGTGAGGAGAATGTGGCTGTTGTCAACAGAGAATCTCTGGTAGCCTCCATGGATATGGCTCCATAAGTGCCTGGTTGTGGGATCCTTTTTCTTAGATTGGGGTTAACAGGGCTGGAGATGGAGTTTCCTCAAGTTTATAGTTCTGGGGACTTCAATCTGCCATCCCTGGAAGTGGAGTCAGAGGTACAGTAGCTCAGGATTTCATGGAAATCATGACTTCCGTGGGCCTGTCCCAAGTCTAACTAGGAATAGAGAATACACACACGATTTGATGTTCTTATCGGAACAGTGCCTATGTGATCTGGAATTGGTGGGCCTATCTTTTCTCCCCCTATCATGGTCAGATCTAGGGGGAATGAGTTTTTCTAGAGCTATACCCCTCTGCAGAGAGGCAGGATTATTAGGGTGGTTCACCACTGGAGACTCATGCTATCTCATATATATATGTAAAACAACACCAACAGTCAACAGGTTACCTAATAAGTTTTACCTCAAGGGTAAAACTAATCCTCAAATCCCTCTGTTAACCATCTGTCTTTGTATTTAACACAGAGAAAATCCACAAACGGATTCCAGTTTCTTATAAACTTGTCTAATCCATTGTCTCTAATCAAAGTAGTTAATTTTGCCATTTCTGCTAATTCAGTCAATCCCCTTTTCTTTCCAATGCTGAGCATATACAATCCTCACAGCAGTCACCATGTATGGAAATAGTGTCCCAAACTGTTTTCGATTGGTTTATCCATAATATCAAGAAAGAAAGCTTCAGGTTTCATTATTATTTGTATTTTAAATATTTCTTTATTGTCCTTATTATATTTATCCAATATGTTTTAGCATACTTACAGGACCACCACATATGATAAAATGTACCTGGATTTTGGTTACATTTCCAACAGTTCCTGGAGATCCCTTTATATATTTTTGTTAGTCTTATCTGGAGTCAAATACCAATGGTACATCATTTTATTAAAAAATTCTTTCTAACTGTAACTCAAAGTGAATGGTCCATACATCCTCCCATTAGTCTAGCATTATATTGTAACAAAAATTTTTGTCCATTTTTCATACAATCTTTAACATATTATTTTTCCAGATTCATCTTAAGTAACCTTTGATCAACTTTAATAAACAGGTGGTCATCTCCAGAAGAAAAATTCATATCCAGTTCAGATTTAACTACTGAAAAAACAAAAACTTTTTTTTATCAAGTTTAAATCTTTCAAAAAAATCTGTCCAATCAAAAACAAATCCTTCATTTACTAATTGTTCTCTTGTTTTTATCTTAAATCCATCTTTCTCAAATATCAGTAGACCCTGATATGTCATCCTTTTAGATTCCAATAGCATCTCTTTTCCGTGTAGTGCTTCATGGTGTGATAACCAATGTGTCACTTTGTCAGCTTATCTTCTTTTGTATTTCTACCATACATGCCCATTCAATCACCTAACAATATGATTCTTAAAACCAGGGTTAACTTGTGTTGTATCACAAATAAGCATGCCACCTAAACCTCAAATCAGAACTTTCAAGATGTAACAACCTTGAGTTTTTCAAAATTATCCAATCTTTTAATTATATCAAACAACAGGCATCATAATGTAATATGAGATCTGGTTTGCCAGATCTTTCTTTAGTATCCTGTAGGAACCTATATTTAATTCTTGGTTTTTTCTTTTGCCAAACAAATTTGGATATATCTTTCTGCTACAGTTTAAAAGAAAAATCTTTAATCATTATTGGAATAGTCTGGAAAAGAAATAACTTTCTGGGTAATAGGTTCATCTTAATTACTGGTTTTTTCCCCATTAATGACAAATCTAGTTTTTTTCTTCTTTGTAAGTCCAACTCTATCTCTTTCCATATTTTAACATAATTATTTTTATATAACTTAGAATTTTCATTAGTCAGAATCATCCCCAATACTTTTCCTTTTTCACAACGTTAAATCCAGTTTTAGATTCCAATTACCTGTGCTCTTCCACTTTCATATTCTTAATCAGTATTGTCATCTTTAGTTTGTTTATTTATTTTTAGACCCATCATTTCTCTAAATATTTTAATCTTTCTCATAACATGTTCAATATTCCCTAACAGGTCTTGCAAAATCAGAACAAGTCATCAGAAAATGCACAAAGTTTGTACTTATGTGCTTTAATATGTATTCCTTTTACTCTATTATCTTGCCTAATATTCCTATTTAGCAGTTCCAATACCAGGAAAAATGATTTTTTTTAATTAAAGAGAAGAATCTATATAGTTTTGTTCTACTTGGAAACCACTTCTAGACTACATGCTTGAAACTGGAAAAAAAAACCATGTTAGGTTTTGATGACTACTCTGTTGTTATAGAAATGTTTTGAAATATTTAGAAATATAAAGCAAATGGTTGAGGCTGTAACTTTTTTGTGTTCTACTATACTGAAAAAAGTCAGAAGTCACTTCTTTTTTCTCTTTATTCTTCTTTCCAAGTCTCTTCTTTCTTCTTTATCTTTCATTACTTTTCTTTTTATTTGTATTTTATCTCAAACAAACTTTAATAAAAATATAAAACATAAGATAAGGTGATAAGCCTATAGGAAGGTAGATTCTGGAAATTAAATGACTTCCACACAATAAGAGCTGTGCAGCAAGGAATCAGTTTCCTGAAGATGTGCTAGATTCTTCTCCATTCGGCTATGTTCATGTAAAAGCTAAAGGGCCATCTGTCTGAAATGGTTTAATTTGGTTTATAATGAACAGGAGCCTCAATGGCTATTTTGAACTCTGTTATGCAGTAACTGCAAGTATATTTTTTAATCAGAATAATGATAAGATCTCATATACAAAGAGTTGTGTGATATGAGGTTAGATTGATGGGAGAGTAATCCAAAACATTTTTTAAATTTGAAGCATTTTACCATTTCACATCACATCATTGTTTACTGTTATGAAAAAAGATCCAATGAACCTGAAGTGTATGTGCTTTACAAACTTCACTAAGAGGAAGAGTTCAGATACATTAATTTCTGTTTTAGATCATCCTAGTAGTTACTCAGTATAGTTAGCTGAAGGCAATATCTTCATCAGCTGTGATTTGCTTATTTCAGCAATTTGTAAGATAATTAAAATTTGTCCTGGTTCATTTCTTATAAAAATAGTAGAGAAAAGAATTCAGACCCGGGTCGATAGAGTTGCTCTGAACCAGCCAGGCAGCCTCGTCTCACCAAAAATAGGATACATAGTGATAATTGGATACATAGTGAGAACTACTCAGGTGCCTATGAGATCATTACAAAAACAAGATACTAAAAGATATATGTGAAAGCTTTATCATAGCGTTTCCCAAACCTCCCACATGCCGTCCTGTGCAAACCAGGAGAGTGTGCTCATCACTGTAATTCACATAGAGGCCGAAAAGAAACATTTGGGAAAGCTGAAGGTTGAGAGGCCAAAAAATGGCCATTCCCACAAAAATCTTCAATTCACTTCAAATGAAAGCAAAAGATCTCACTGAAGGATGAAATTGTCATTATTGATTAGTCCAAACCCAAATATTGTATATAGTCCTGGGCACCATGTTTTAGAAAGGACATTGACAATTTGGAGCATGTTCAGAGGAGTATAATCAAAATAATTAAAACAAATCAAAATAATTAGAAGACCTCCAAGGTCCCTATTGTTTTATGTTCTAAGCCTGGAAGAAAATACTTACTTACTTACTTACTTACTTACTTACTTACTTACTTACTTACTTACTTATTTATTTATTTATTTATTTATTTATTTATTTATTTATTTGGTTTATATACAGCCCTACTCCCAAAGGACTCAGGGCGGTTTACAAGGCAAAATTTAAAAACAATACAATATAAAATTAAAATTAAATTAAATTAAGTCTAGCCGCAAAAAATTAAAATCACAATACATTAAACCGCTCAATCCAGACCAGATAGCTCAAAGAGCCAGGTTTTTAGGTCCCGGCAAAATGAACGAAGGTCGGGGGCAGTCCGGAGTTCTGTTGGCAGTTGATTCCATAGGGCAGGCACCCCCACAGAGAACGCCCTCCCCCTGGGGATCGCCAGTCGGCAATCCTTGACCGGCGGTACCCTGAGGAGGCCCTCCCTGTGGGAGCGCACAGGATGATGGGAAATTGACGCTGGCAGCAGATGCTCCCTCAGATAATCCGGGCCCATGCCATTTAGGGCTTTATAGGTCATCACCAGCACCTTGAATCTTACCCAGAGGGCAACTGGAAGCCAATGCAGCTCACAGAGAAGAGGTGTTACATGGGAGTATCGGGAGACTCCCATCACAACTCGTGCGGCTGCATTCTGCACCAGCTGAAGCCTCCGAGTGCTCTTCAGGGGCAGCCCCATGTAGAGAGCATTGCAGTAGTCTAGCCGGGAGGTCACGAGTGCATGGGTGACTGTGCGTAGGGCATCTTGGTCCAAATAGGGCTGTAACTGGTGCACCAGGCGAACCTGGGCAAAAGCTCCCCTGGCCACGGCTCCTATATGATCTTCCAAACTGAGCTGTGAATCCAGGAGGACGCCCAAGTTGCAGGCCCTATCAACGGGGGGTAACACCTCACCCCCCATAGTTAACGATGGAAAAGATTGGTTAGTCTGAGATGCCGGTATGCACAGCCACTCAGTCTTGGCAGGATTGAGACGAAGCCTGTTTCTCCCCATCCAGATCCGGACCGCCTCCAGGCAACGGAACATCACGTCTAGGGCATCACTGGGTTGGTTCGGGGTGGAAAGAAAAAGCTGGGTATCATCAGCATACTGATGATACCCCACCTCGAAACCACGAATGAGCTCATCCAGCGGCTTCATATAAATATTGAACAAGAGGGGAGAGAGGACCAACCCCTGAGGAACTCCACAAACGAGAGGCCTTGGGGCGGACCTCTGCCCTCCCATTAACACCATCTGCGAGCGGCCCAGGAGGTAGGAGGAGAACCACTGTAATACAGTGCCCCCCACTCCCAACCCCCTGAGACGCCGCAGTAGGATACCATGGTTGATGGTATCAAAAGCCGCTGAGAGGTCTAATAGGACTAGGACAGAGGAACAACCCCTGTCCCGAGCCCAGCTGAGATCATTCACCAGCGCAACCAATGCCATCTCCATGCTGTACCCGGGCCTGAAACCCGATTGGTACGGGTCCAGATAATCAGTTTCCTCCAGGAACAGAGGGAGCTGAAGTGCCACCACGCTCTCAACCACCTTCGCAAGAAAGTGAAGGTTGGAGACCGGATGATAGTTGTTCAAAATAGCCGGGTCCAGGGCAGGCTTCTTGAGGAGGGACCTCACCACTGCCTCCTTCAAGGCTGCAGGGAAGGTACCCTCCCCCAAAGAAGCAGTTATTACTGCCAGGAGCCAGCCTCATGTCTCCTCCCGGGCTGCATATACCAGCCAGGAGGGGCACAGGTCCAATAAACATGTGGCGGAACTCAGTCTCCTCATGATCCTGTCCACCTCATCTGGGGTCACAGGATCGAATTCACTCCAGGTAACATGAGGCATAGTTAGAGGCATTAGGTATATCTGAAGAAGAGAAAGGGAGAGATGATAACTGTCTTTATGTATCCAACGGGTGGTCATGTAGAAGACAAAGTAGAATTGCTCCAGAAGACAGAAGAAGAAAATAGGTTTAAATAACAAAGAAATACATTTTGGTTGGTATCAAGAAAAAATACTAATGGTCACAGGTAATCAACAATGAAACAGATTATTTAGGAGGTGTAGTGCAGAGCTTTTCAATTTGTGGAATGCGTACCACCTGTGGTACTTTGGAATGTGGCAGGTGGCATGCAACCATCCTAGAAAAGTGTAGTGGGGGAGGGGAATGAGCCAAAGTGACCCAAGCCTGAGAGAGAGGCAGCTGGAGCTGCAGGACTGTCAGGGCTCCACAGAAGCCCCAGGAGAGTCAGCAGGGCTCCAGCTGATTGGGTCCAGCTGATTGGCTCTTCCGGAAGCAGCACAGAGCTGGAGGTAAACTAGAGAAAAAGGAGAGGATATAGAAGGAGGTAGTTTTGGGGGAAAGGGAAAAAAAGACAACAGGGAAAGAGAAGGGGACGGAGAAGAAGCTGTGGAAGGAAAGTTCAGCAGGCAAGGAGGAAAAGGAGACGGGGAAGAAGCAGCAGCTGTTGCTGGAAGAAAAGGTCCCCTGGCTCATTTTCTCCAGCCAGGAGAATGCAATCAGCGCTGATGAAATGAAAAGCCCGGAAACAAGCATGTCAGAAAGGAGGTGGGTTCATTTCGGAAGCCAGTGGGTTCCTGATCAGCTGGCAGCTTGAATGGATTACTATAAGGATTTTTGTACAGTTTTTACTGCGTTTTGTAATTCAGAGGCTCAGTTTGTGTGCTTTGGTTATTGGAATACTTTAGGCTCTTTCACAAAGGCTAGCAATGAGTCCAAAGTGTTGCCTTCCATAGGTTTAGTCCCTTTAAACAAATATAATTAGCTTTACCCCCTTATTTTGAGTCTGTCTATGGCTTTTAGCAAGTTTTCTTTGTAGGTAAATAGACTTAATTTAAGGCTATCGCCAGAGCCTGTTTACTACATTGTTTAAACTTTAAACTTAGACATGCCTGAGGCAGCTTAAAGAAAAAAACAACCCAGAGTTTAGTGTTTCTTTATTCTGGGAGGCTTTTGTGAACTTTTCTTGATTTGTGCTTAATTCCTATGTCTTTAAGGGTACAGGGTGGGGACTAGGAAGTGCATTCTTACTACACTGTGGAAGGAGAGCTCAGAAGGCAGGGAGGATGAAGAGGAGAGGGAAAGGGGAAGAAGGGCCAACCAGCTGGCTCAGGGTTCTACAAACTTAGCAACTTTAAGACCTGTGGACTTCAACTCCCAGAATTCCTCAACCAGCCATGAGGGCTGAGGAATTCTGGGAGTTGAAGTCCACAAGTCTTTAAAGTGCCAAGTTTGAAGGCCCCTGACCAAGCTGGTGGTGGTGAATATTAATAAATATGGATAAATTAATCATACATTTATCAGTGCAAAAGGAAAGTGATTCAGCAAAGGAACAGTCATCAAATAAATTAAAACTGGTACTTTTTTACTTTTTTCTAGAGTTTGTAACATTTTATTAGATTATAGAATAAAATACAAAAATGCAAAAATACAAAAGCAAATAGTAGGATACAGAGGGGAGGGAAAAGGAGAAAAAAGTGAAGGGGAGAAGAGAAAAAGAACAGACTTCCTCTGTTCCAGTAGAAGGAAGCATTAACATTGAACCTCAACTGTATACTTTTCCATAATATTATAAACTAGCCATTTCTATAACAACAAATGAATCTAATCAGTAAAATCCAAAATCCCCCCCCCTTTTTTTAGTCATCAAGTTTTTGACACATTGCTAAGCACTGGTGGTACTCAAATATTGTCATGTCCTAAAAGTGGTACAATCTGTGAAAAGGTTGAAAAGCCCTAGTGTAGTGGATTTTGTTTTGCTGAAGATATTCTGAGAGAAGCTAGATAGGAATGCTGTAATAGTGAATTCCTGCACTAGATCATGGATTGAACTAGTAATCTCCAACATCCTTTTAACCTTTACATCCTATGATTCTATGAGAAACAGAGGAAACCTGAGTCATGGGCTAAGTGGAATGTTTATATATATTGATAAAATAATTATATGTACAAAATAAAAGCTTGGAAACCCAAAGCTAATTGAAGGTTATTCTTCTAACAGGATTAAGCCAATATCTTTGAACTGTGTCTGAACATGGAAAAATTTGCACATCATATTAAGCTATATATAATTGTTTGTTTATTCAACAGGTTACCATGCTCTGGTCCATACATGATTTTATGATGTAACCTGTAGATTATGAATTCTAATTATTTACATATCATGCTAATCTAAAACCAAACTAAGTTTATTATGACAATCATATCCATGAATCCAGATTAATCTGTTTTTCAGAACGGTTGTGGCAGTCCTGGAGTATATGATATGAACATATAAGTAATAATATTGTTGGTAAAACTGTACAAAACACTTATGCCCTACCAAGTGTTCTACAAAGGAAGATTAAATGTGTAATAAATAAATACTAATTAGCTTAGCAACACGAAGCAAAATATTATTAAAAGTGAAATTGAGGGCCAAATACAAACAGTGACAGTTTAATGTAAAAGTATTGCCCTTTGAACAAGAATTTAGACGTCATATACCTAAGGAGCATAATTTGCATACAGATAATATCTGGTTAAGTTAAATTCATTATTAAGCAAATATAACATAGGCAAATACAAGTAAGGCTATGTATATTATCTAAACATATTACTCTGACACTTGGAGCTGAAGTTTTTATGACTGAAAGTAGCTAATGATTTATATAATTCAATTTATTATTCTGTAAAAGTAGGATCCATAGTATGGTACTGACAACTGTGAATTAATCACACTTACATTTGTCTCTTTTTGTTGTATGGAAGGTTCTGTTCTTTTGGCTTTTTTCCCCAGTGACATTCAAATGCTCCTTGGAAATATTTAAAGAAAAAATTGTGAACTTTTGTTTTTTCTGCTTGAAATATAAAAAGTGCTATGCTTCAGGAGTTAGATGGCCTAGTCTCTGGTATTTGAACATAGATCTTTTTAACATTGATATTTTATTGTATTCTAGATGAAATGTTAATATATATTGCTAGTCCATGTATGATATGCCATATGCTAAATAAATCTGCTTGAAATATAGATTGGGGAAAAATGTCACACCATACAACATGTCTGTAGCTGTTTCCCAAATAAGCATATTACACCATATGTTACTTGAAACTTTCTCTTGCCCCCCCATCTTTTCATTCTTTTCTTTCTTTTATTCTTCTTCTCTCTCTCTCTCCTCTTTTTGCTCTCTAGATGCAGCAAAGCGCAAAGCATGGAAACTAAATCGTGTTGGTAGCCTGCGAAATATATACAGCAGCAGCACCAACACTGAAGGTAAAAAACCCTTAAAACATAAAGTTGTAAGGCAATTGCTCCCTCTCCAAGCTGTATCTTCATGCCTTTTCCTTTTCCTTTCCCTGATTATAAGGACAAAAATAAAATTTGCCCAAAGCATGTGTGCTCTGATGTTGTGTGTGCAGACTCGTTTCTTTTCATCTTTCTATTGGTATGTTTTATTTTGCCATTCATGTTCCTTTCAGTTTACTTAAATTTTGACCTTTCCTTCTAGTCGTGAAGTAGTGATGTTTAAATTACTTCAAGAAACCATTTTTTTCATTTTCCCTTTATATGTAGGCATTCAGTGTAATATTTTCCAAGTTATTACAGTTTTTAAAGTGTTGGTATCAAGTGTAATGATCTGTAGCCAAATACAATAGTGTGCTGTGACATTTAAGTAACAGTCTTAATTTGTTTTGGGAAAGCATTCTCCATAATGTTTTCTGAGGCTCTAATCCAAAAGCGAGACAAAGCTAAGCCATTTGCATGTGCTACTCTTGCTTGTAAATTCTGTATGTTGTTATATTTCAAAAGGTCACTTTGTGGCAAAGTTCACAAATTGACTTATATTGCTGTTTCCAGTGAAGACAGTCATCATGGCTTTTGTATAATAGCAGGCTGAATTTCTTTCCTTCACCTTCATTTGAACAATGCAATTATAAACTGCCTTCTTTTTATTTTTTTCACAAATGTCGAAGATCAAAATTACTTGGAAACCAAGAAAGGAGAGAAAGATCTTCAGCCACCATCTCTGCAAGTGTATAAATGATGATGTATAAGGAGTTAAGTGCAAAATAGATCACAATTCAATAATCTCACAATGTAGACATAGTTTTAAACTTAAATGCAAACAAAATGGGTCATGTAATAACAAATACTTTCCCTTATACTAATTGATTGATTTTGGAATTATTGTAACTATATTTTTCTTAATGTCACCATTTTCTGGATGATTGGCTTTAGTGATAAAGAAGACAGTATTAAATTTCCTGTAAATGTTAAATTAAAAGCTATTTCTGCAAAGAAGTATCTATAAATACATCCTGATCATTAACCTAATAATTATCAGGGGACAGGAGGCTAAAACACATAAAGAACAGTTGCTGGAATTGGGTATGTCTACTTTAATGAAAAGAAGGACTAGGGGTGGCATGACAGCAATGTTCCAATATCTCAGGGGCAGCCACAAAGAAGAAGAGTCAAGCTATTCTCCAAAGCACATGAAGGCAGGACAAGAAGCAATGGATGGAAACTAATCAAGGAGAGAAGCAACCTAGATAAGATAATCTTTATCATTTTTTTTTTACTGTGGGCACAACGGCACACATCAAAAATGAAATTTAGTTGCCCACTTTCAAAATGAAACACATGACACACACCTAAAACATACTATATACAACATATGTATAGACCTCCACCCCCATATTTACATAACCATAAAATATTAAATACTGTCCATCTTGAATATATAATGGAAAGAGGAAGCTTGAGAGTTTACAAGGTTAATGCTGTATGGAATGAAACTATGGTTGAATTTGGATGTTCTGCTATGGATACCATGAAGCCTCCTCCCAGAAGGTAACAAGGAAAACAGGTTGTGAAGAGGATGAGTAGTGTCTCAGATAATCTTATGGACCCTGTTCAAACAACGTTTCTGTGCTATGTCCTGGATGGGAGGGAGGGAACTGCCAATGATATTTTTGGCCATCCTCACCACTCTCTGCACCGCCTTCCTGTCTGAAACAGTGATGCTTCCAAACCAGACTGTGATGCTGTATGACAGGATGCTCTCAATCGACCCCCTGGAGAAAGTGGTCAGAACAGGGGAAGGAAGATGAACTTTTCTCATGTGATGCAGAAAGTGCAGGTGCTGCTGTGACTGCTTCACCACTTTCTCACTGTTGAGTGACCAAGCCAGCCTACTCGTTAGCTGTACACCCAGGAATTTGATGCTGGTAACCATCTCCATAGGTGAATCATTAATGCACAGAGAAGTGTGGCTGTGCCTGACTTTTCTGAAATCGACAATGATTTCTTTGTTTTTTCCAGAATTTAAAACTAGGCTGTTTTCCTTATACCAGTTCACCAACACCTCAACCTCCTTGCAGTAAGCTTCCACAATGTCATCATGAATAAGGCCCACTACTATTGTATCATCTGGGAACTTCACAGTATGGCTGATGGCAAACCTAGCACAACAGTCATGAGTCAACAGGGTGAACAGCAGGAGAAATTTCCTGACAATTAGAACAATTAATCAGTGGAACAACTTGCCTCCAGAAGTTGTAAATGCTCCAGGACTGGAAGTTTTTACTAAGAGATTGGACAATCATTTGTCTGAAATGGTATAGAATTTCCTGCCTAAGCAGGGGATTGGATTATAAGACCTCCAAGGTCCCTTCCAACTCTGTTATTCTATTCTAGCTGCTGGAAATAATTCTCTGTGATGACGTATAACCTTTGGTTATTTATATTCCACTGGTTTTTTTGCACAGAAATCAAGGACAATAAAGAAAGTTTCTTTCAACATATTAATAACAAGAAAAAAGTCAAGGAAACTGTAGGTCCACTAAAGAGAGAAGATGACAAGGAAGTAACAGGCAGTAGGGAGAAAGCAGAGCTGCTTAACTCATTCTTTGCATCAGTCTTAACACAAAAAGAAATTATAGCCCAACATACAAAAAAAAAAAAAAAACACCTACTGCAAAAGACAAACTAGAAACAAAAATTAAAATAAGGAAGAAAATGGAAAGAGAACACCTATCTGACCTTGACAAATATAAATCACCGGGACCTGACAGACTACATCCCAGAGTTCTGAAGAAGCTGGCAGATGTTATCTCAGAACCATTGCTCCATATATTTCAAAAATCCTGGAGCACCAGGGAAGTACCTGATGATTGGAAAAGGGCTGATGTGGTTGCTATCTTCAAGAAAGGAAAAAAAACAGACCCAGGAAACTACAGACCAGTCTAACATCAATACCTGGGAAGATCCTGGAAAAAATAATCAAAAAACAGATCTGTGAAAAACTAAAAGCAAACAAACATCATGCCAAACCAATCTTATTTCATTATTTGATAAAGTGACTAAATTAGTAGACCAGAAAAACGCTGTGGACATAGTATACTTAGCTTTCAGTAAGGCATTTGACAAACTCGATCACAACCTGCTGCTTAATAAGCTAGAAAAAGGTGGGATAGATAACAACACCATCAGATGGATCTGTAACTGGCTGACAAACCATACTCCTCAATGGTACTACATCCACATGGAGAGAAGTAAGCAGTGGGCTACCACAAGGCTTCATAAATTGGAGATTAACAAAAAACTGTTTATTTTGGCAAAGTATGTATTTGAATGCATATGCTTAGCCACTGCAAACTCTTCTGTTTAACTTGTGTTAATGTTCTGCTTCCATCTGTATTAGAAAGTAGAATAATGTTCCTGTCTCAGAACAGATATGTCCATATGTTGTTCAAGAATCAATATATAGTTCACCAATTTCTCTGTTACAGTTCCCATCCTCTGACCTTATAACTCCTCTTATAACTAATAGAATAGAATAGAGCTGGAAGGGACCTTGGAGGTCTTCTAGACCAGCCCCCTGCTTAAGCAGGAGAACCTATCCACTATCCACACACTATCCACTATTATATTTTATGGGCAGTGCTCTTATATCACTAACACAATTTCTGTTGATGTTGTATTGTATCACAAATATTAGAACAAAGCTAATCTATATCGATGTGTGATCTTATTATTTCAAATTTTACTTTTTATTATTTGATATTTCTATGTAATTTTATACTTGATCAGAATAATTATACTACTAGAATGTTTCATTTGTAAATACTTTTCAATCTTATTTCTTTGCTGACAGTTTTTAAATTTATTTATATATTGATCAGGTATGCTTATTTTCCAGCAAAGCATACTATTCTAAAAATAAACTCAATACTCAGAGTTACAATGGTTAAAATAAGCAACCATATATGTTTGATTATAAATAAATCTTCTCCAATCCATATATGGTGTTAATACATGTGATACTATTGTTATTATACTTGCAACATATTCAAATCACAAAAAATAAAAACTGTTTTTAAAATAATTATAGGTAAAGCATATAAATTTAGGTGGTAAAAATTCAATTTGTTTTGGTAAGATAGAATTGCAGCCATTAAAATGAATATTTAACATTTTATTTTATTTTTCAAATGATTGTGATAGTTACTCAAAAAATGATACTGATTGAAATAAATAAGTGATGAACAACATGTGTCCCAATAAAAGGCCAAGGTGAGTGTGTGTGTGTGTGTGTGTGTGCGTGTGTATCAAAAGTATAACAAAGTCACTGAGCTCCGGGATAAATATAAAAACAAATTGTCGTCAGAGTGAAAGCCAGTGGCTGGAAGATTTCTTTATGTAGCTAGCTGTTTCAATGCTCTGCTCATCGAATGTGTAACTGGTCTACCCGCCCATTCAGCTGGTTGTATTGTTCCTAATTGTATCACATCTACTTGTGTTTGTTTGAATCTTGGCGCTTTCCTTCCTCCTGCTCGTGTGTGGCTATTTAGCCTCATTGCCAGATCGTCCTCTGAGTTGCCCTGTCCTGTGGCCTGCATAAGTTGTTGCATGGTCACATCTGGTAGCATTCCTCCTGCCGTATGCTCTATCCTGTTCTCATTGGTCTGTCGTGTCTCTTCTAATTCCCGAGCGGGTCGTGTTGGTGTCTCCCTCTTTTTTCTCATTGTGGTTTCATGCTGGGTGGACAACCTAGGTCTTTTTTGTCCCTCTCCTTCCTGTGTATGGGCAGCATTCTGTGTATTCACTGTGAGTTTTTGCATTGCTATTCATGTTCTCTTAGTGTCTGGTAGGCTGGTAATAGAGCTATATGTCATTTGATTGAATATTCATTTGATAGCCAGGTCTCTTTGAACAACCGCCCACCCTTCGAAGGGTCCTGGGCAATGGCCTCTGCTTCTGCAAAGTCAAATGAGTGATTGCTGTTAGCTATATGTGTCCACACCTGCGAGTGCTGTTCATGACGTCTGACAGCCAACTTGTGCTCGTGGATCCTGGTCTTAAGTCGCTTTGCGGTTTTTCCAGTGTAATTGCAGTGGCAATTATTGCATCTGACCCTGTAGATCACCGATGATCTTTCATCTTTGGGTAACAGTTCCTTAGGGTGCATTATTTTGGCTCACAACATCTGATTCGGCTTGTGTGCCACATTAACGTTGTAAGGTGCCAGTATCCATGCTGTTGCCTCTGATTCACCATTGATGTACAGGAGTGTTGTCCAAACTGTAGTTGTTAGTCTATTTTGTGTTCTACAGGGCCTCTGGTGCCTGCTGCATTGTTGGATGAAGTCCATCAAATAAACATTGCACCTGCACGTGTGGTAGAGGTAGGTTCATTCTCTGATTTTTGCTTTCATTTCCATTCCACAAGATTCTCCCACCTCCTGGCTTGTAGCAATGCTGCTCGCCCATAGCAGGTGCCAGAGGCCCAATAGAACACAAAATAGACTAATAACTACAGTTTGGACAACACTCCTGTACATCAACACACACATAATTTATATTTAGAACAGGGCTTTTCAACCGGTGGTATGTATACCACTAGTGGTATGTGAGCACCTGGCTGGTGGTACGTGGCATCGCCTTCCTCCCCCTGCCTCCCCCGCCTCCTCCCCACCCCCACCCCCACGCTCCGCTCCTTCCCAGCTCACTTGCTGCCCGGAAAAGTTGCTGCTTGGCAGCGGCCTCCAGGAACCCTAAAGAGGGTGCACGCAAGCACAGAGTGAGGCCCCGCCCTCCCCAGGGACTTCTTGTGCAGGAACCAGATTGACTTCTTATCGGCGTTTCTTCGGAGCAGACATGGCCAGGAAGGCGTGTAAGAGTCCCAGGTACCTGTAAGGCAATTAGCCTGCTCCTCCCCAATTGCCCACCAGCCCCGGGAGAGCCCCACGCAAGCATCTCGCCGGCCTCCAAACCCTGCCTTTCAAAAAGGAGTGGCTATCAAGCCCCAGGCTCGACAATCAACCAAGGGGGGGGATTTAGCTCGTTGCTCCGCCAATCAGCTGGGAGGTTGAGACACCGTATTTGAGCCGCGGACCAGAAAAGAACACTGCTGATTAGCTGGGAAGCTGGGACTCTGAATCTGATGCCGCCAGCCAGCTGGAAGTCCCAGCGGGTGGCCCTGACACCGCCGAACAGCCGGGAGCATCGGCAACCTTCTCTGGGGGCTGCCAGTCAGCTGGGAGCCTGGGGCTTGACAGCCGCTCCTGCTCAAAAGCACCAGTGCTCCCAGGTGACTGGCGGCCACGAGAGAAGGTTGCCGATGCTCTCAGCTGTTCGACGGCAGCGGGGCTGTCCGCCGGGACTTCCAGTTGGCTGGTGGTGTCAGATCCAGACTCCCAGCCTCCCACCTGATCAGCGGTGTTCTTCTTTGGTCCGCATCTCAAATCCGGAGTCTCAGCAGGCAGCAGCCCGGGATCAGCGTTTCTGAATGGGATTTCTAAGCGTGACTCAGCTGATCCCAGGCTCCTGCCCGGCTAAGTGAGCCCAGGATCAGCTGAGTCGTGCTCAGAGGCCATACTCAGAATGCTGTTCCCAGGCTGCTGCCCAGTTCACTTAGCAAGCAGTCTCTTTTTCGCAGGCAAGTGAGCTGGGCAGGAGCACAGGATCAGCTGAGTCGCACTTAGAAATCCAGCTCAGAAACGCTGATCCTGGGCTGCTGCCCAGCTCATTTAGCAAGCAGCCTCTTTTCCGCAAGCAAGTGAGCCGGGCAGGAGCCCAGGCGACACCGGCGCTTGCAGCTTTTCTGCAGCACAGACCTGAGGGCTGCTTCGTTCCCACTCATCCTCTCACAGGACCCGGCTGCCTGCACTGGTGGGAAACACAGCACTTCTTTTTCTGCAGCGGTGGAGCGCAGGCGTCGCTTGGGAAAGACTCTGCGAGACACGCCTTTGCAGTGCATTTCCCCTTGTGTTATATATCAGAGTTTTGAAAGGCAAGCTGCTCCCAGGACGTAAAAGTAGAATCCAAATTGTGAGAGTGACGCAGCTCTCTGACTCGCTGCTTCAGGCTAAAACAGTCTCAAAGTTGGGCCCAGAGATTACTTGGCCTGAAGGAAGTGTGACTTGGTGGCGATGCGGGTTTGTTTCTTTTGGAGGAAGGAGAAAAGCATCACTCTTCCTTTGGGCGGGTGCAAATGTAGCTTAAGAACGGTACTAATGTAGCCAGAAATGGGTATCTCTTGACAGTGCTGGGGAGAGCTATGGGAAGAACGATGTACATGGAGAAGATTGGGAAACTGGCTCAAACTGGGAGAAGTAGCCGGTTCATAATGTACTGCTTGAAAACAGGAGGTGAACCGGCAACATCCCTACCCTGCCTGTGTGCACATGCAGAGGCTGAGGCGCATGTGCTCTCCTCTGCCTTTGTGCGTGCTGTCGGTGGTTTTACATTGCCCGGCCACTCTGTGTCGGTGAGAATGTTCTGCTACCTGCCAAAACCAGGCTGGGATCTGGGCGGCATAGCACAGGAAAATGGGAGGGAGGGAAGGAGGGAAGGGAAGGGAAGGGAGGAAGGAAGGAAGGAAGGAAGGGAAGGGAAGGGAGGAAGGAAGGAAGGAAGGAAGGAAGGAAGGAAGGAAGGAAGGAAGGAAGGAAGGAAGGAAGGAAGGAAGGAAGGAAGGAAGGAAGGAAAGGAAAGAAAGAAGGAAGGAACAATGGGAGACAGGGAACGCACCCATCCCAGTCCCACTCCCCTCCACCAGAGACCCATGGATCCCCCCCACAGGCACCCCACAATCTGAGTGATGACCTGGACATTGATCACATGACCCAGAACACTGAATGTTATAAGTATGAATCAGTTGCCAAGCATCTGAATGTAAATCACATGACCCTGGGGATGCTGCAACAGTCATAAAAGTGAAAAATGGTCATAATTCACTTTTCAGTGCCATTGTAACTTCGAACAGTCACTAAGCGAATTGTTGTAAGTCGAGGACTACTTGTACTTTATCATTTTTTCCCTTTTTTTTTGGTCAAGTTTTTGACACCTTGCTGGGTGACTGGTGGTACTAGGATATTGCCTTATCCTAAAAGTGGTACAATGGATGAAAAGGTTGAAAAGCCCTGCTTTAGAAGTTTATATTTTTGGAAAGCTGTTATTTTTATCTGTAGAATTCTTTTATCTGTAGAATTATCTGTAGAATTCTTTATTCTTGAACCCTCTTTATAAGCTGTACAAATGTCATACATTTTTACTCCTAAAATATTACATGAACTTCAGTTAAAAGTTTTATTTATCCCTAAATATAATTTGCAGTCTTGTCAGAAGCAACTTTAACACTGATAATAACAATATGAATAATATATATTCTTGTGAAAAAGAGGCCAGCACAGTCATTACAACACAGTGATTTTGTCTTTGGAGAGACTCCTGTTTGAGAAAATCTCCTGATCTGAGAAAACACCTCAAGCAGTAGGAGGGAAGAATATGAAAGAGTGGAAAATGCTGTCATTGCCTTAGCTTGTTTCTTCCTAGAAAATAAACAAATTGCCTTATGGGTATAGACAACAAAGAACAAAAGATAAGTATTTTCTAAAAATTAAGAAATAACAAACACTCCTTTTTGATAGTATGAAAAACTCATCAAAGCTTTTTCTGCCAATAGTCTTTATATATCCTTAAAGATTTAATGGTTCCTCATTAAAAACAAACCCAACCCCTCCCTTTTTAGTGAACTGAATAAAACATTATTACAACCAAAAACCAGCAAAGAAAGGACAACCAAGGGAAAAATACAAAAAGACAGTGATGTCAGAACCCATTCCTATTTCATTTCTATCTATCCCATCTGACCCAAAATCAAATCTCACCTTTCCCTGGGTTCTGCCATACTCCCAAGGGGGAGGGGGGAATGTGCCTGCAGGTTTATTGCCTCTGCTTCCTCTATCTGCTACAATGTAACCTTTTACTTTCGTTTATTGCCTCTGTGTCCTCTATCTGCTACAATGTAACAATTTGCTTCTTGCGTTATCTCTCTCTCTGAACTTTATCTCCCTAAACTGTCAGCTAGAATAAGGGAGGAAATAAGAATGTAACCTCAGTGCCTGGTTTATTTCTATGCTCTCAGAGGAAGGTGTGAAGAAGCCACCGACCATCACTGCGTGAACTGGAGACGGGCCAGTGTTATCTCCCCTTTTCCCACAATGCACCTAACACCTGGGGATTGGCTGTCCCATACCGGCCGGGTAGAGTATGGGGTGGGGTCTTGCTGGGGGATACCTTAATCTATCATTCTGCACAGGAAATCTCAGATCCTGTCTATTATACCTGCTATCAACTACTATTAATAAAAGTTCCTATTGGAAGAAATCGCTTCCAAGAGTTCTGCTTTCTTAAGATGTGGGATTGAAGTGGGTCATGACATCAGAAAGGATCTGCAGTAATAGTCAACCTGGAAGGAAGACCCCTACCAGAGGACTTTGCAAACTCTACAATGTCAGACGATGAGGCAGGGAAGGAAGAACCCACCATGAAGTGGGAGCCCTCCCTCTTCCTGGGACCCTGCCAGCTGTCAGGATCTGAGATGTCCTACTCCTCAGAAGGGGTGGAAATGCACAGCCATAAACCTCGGTGGTCGATGGTGTTGGAAAGAAAGACGAGTGGGAGAAAGGTGACCCTGAGACAAGGAAGCCACCAACCCGGATGGAAGCAAGAAATGGAGAAATCCCTTCACCTTAGTGAAGAAGAAGGAGATCGCACACAGTACTTGAATTGGATCCTAGAGAAAGCTATTGACCTGATGAAAAGAACCCTCAGCACTCTCAGGGATGAGAAACCTGAACCCCGCAGCCACACCAATACCTTGGGCTGCAGCCAGAGAGACAAGCTGAATCAGAATCGGAAGCTGAAGTCCTAGGGACATCCGCTAAAACCTCCGAGACAGCAGCTACCACTTTGGCAGCCCCCACTCCATGCCAAACTACAGCTACTGATCAAGATGGGAGACAACACAATCGGCAGCGAAGGCACCGATCCATCCAAAGATTCCCGCTGTTGGACACGAAATTCAGGGGAGAGTCGCAACACTTGGGGTTCTTCCTAACCCAAGTCCTCAGCTACATGGAAAAATATGGATGAGACATCCCCAGCGAGAAAGCCTGTATCCATGTCATGCAGTCCGGTCTGGACAGGGCGGCCGCAGACTGGATGGTGAATCTGCATGATTCCAATGCCTCAGAGCTCCACAACTTCAACCACTTCATATCCTCACTGAGAAGGTGATTCGAGGACACCCTGGCTAACCGAAAAGCCCTTGAGAAGATCAAAATAGTGAGGCAAGTCAGATGCTCGGTAGCCAAATATACGCAAGAATTCCAGGCCATCACCAACAAGCTGAACTGGCTGGAAGACATCCTTCTTAGCCACTTCAAAGACAGCATAAATTACTACCTGTACAATGCTTGCCTGTCCCGAAGGGACTCATACTGACTAGACGAATGGTACATCCTGGCAGAGGAAGCAGAGATTGACCTACTGAAGAGGCACCGCTGAGGAAAACCATGGGGCTGCTCACCTCCTGAACCATCATGTGAACCAACAAAACCACTGGCCCTGGCCAAAAAGTCAACAGGCTGTTTCAAATGTAGGAAAGGGCATTGCACTGTAGAGTGCTGCTCGAACACAACCCAGTTTGATCACCAGCCAGAAAGTCAGGGAAGTCCCAAGCCAAGCCATGAGAACCTGCCATGAAGGCACCAGAGGCTATAGAGTCCCCACCTTCTGCCAACCGTGGGCACGGAACTCTGACCTACACTGCAGAGGCAGTGGATTCCTCAGATGACAACTCAGAGGGCAAACCCCTGGTAAGTGGACCCATCATGCCCATTCTCAAGACAGTGACTATATTAGCCCCCTCCATGCCCGAAGCTGTCAAAATGAAAGCCCTAATAGACTCTGGCTGCACCCACTGCCTCATTAGCCTAATACTAGTGGGGAACTTGGGCATCCTGGTGAGGAGGCTGAAACAGCCAATCTCATTCAGCCAGTTACATAGGTCCAAAGCAGGAGAGGGGCAGCTACTCTAGCCACTTTACCAATCCACCTATATCTGGGGATCACAAGGAAGACATAATGTTTGTAGTGACCCCAGGCATGGAATGCCTAGTGATCCTAGGGCTGGTATGGCTAAAGAAATGGAACCCCTGGGTAGATTGGAGGATGGAACAGCTCAAATTTCTGGAAGGGGATCGTGTGAACTTAACATCCCAAGGAGCCCTACCAAGCCCAGGAGTAGAGAAAGTGGCAGTGGGAGAGGAAAAGGGGTTACCTGAAATACCGAAGGAATAGCGAGACCTTGCTGAAGTTTTTAGCGAGGAATGGGTGGATGAGCTCCCTCCTCACTGACCCACAGACTGTGCCATAGAAATCAAACCCAGGGCAAAATTCCCGAAACTCATATTGTACTCCATGAGCCCTAAAGAGAAGGAGGAGATGGAAAGATTCATAAACAAAAACCTAGAAAGGGGATTTATCGAAACTGCCAAGCCCAAAGTAGCCACCCCGGTCCTTTTATTTATTTATTTTATTAATTTTATTAGATTTATATACCACCCTTTCCCGAAGGACTCAGGGCGGTTTACAGGGTATTTAAAACAACCAGTACAAAAGTTAAAACAAATTTTAAAAGATTAAATCATCCCTAAAATTAAAACCCCAGTTAAAAATTCTCAGCCCGGGCCGGAGAGCTCAAAGAGCCAGGTCTTCAGATCCCGGCGAAATGTGCGAAGGTCGGGGGCAGTCCTAAGTTCCACCGGCAGCTGGTTCCAGAGGGCAGGAGGAGAGAGGAGAAGGACAGCACTTTGCACTTGTGCATGGATTACTGTGCCCTGAATGCAATCAGTGAAAGTAACCTGTACTCCCTACCCCTCATGAAGGACATGTTATCCCACCTATCAAAAGGAAGAATTTTTACCAAACTAGACCTAGGGGAAGCATATTACCACGTTAGGATTAAGGAAGGGGATGAATGGAAAACTGCTTTTAATTGCCCAATGGGATACTACCAATTCAAAGTTTTACCATTCAGACTACAAGGGCCCCCCACAGTATTTATGCAATTAATCAACAAGGTGCTAAGGGACCATCTATTCAAGGGGGTCCTGGTTTATTTAGATGACATCCTTATCTTCACCAAGTCCAAAGAGGAGCATGTCAATCTAGTCAGAGCAGTTTTAAAGAAACTGTTGCCCACTTATATGCCAAACTATCAAAATGCGAATTCCACCAGGAAAAAATAGACTACCTGGGTTATCACATATTCCCACAGGGCATCAAAATGGACCCCGAGTAGGTCAGGGCAGTGTTAGAATGGGCACCACCTCACACAAGGAAGCAATTGCAAAATTTCCTGGGTTTTGCAAACTTTTACCACCAGTTCATCCCTTCATTCATCCAAATAGCCCCTGCCCCTCACAAACTTGTTAAAAATGAGGGGTGGAAACTCAGTGAAACCCAGCCAGGCACTGAAATGAACAATGGAATGCCAAGGGGCGTTCAAGAGGCTAAAGAGATTCTTTTCTGCCGAACCCATACTGAGGCACCTGGACCCGGATAAACCTTTCGTAATACAGGCAGATACAAGCGATGTGGCAGTGGGGGTTGTACTACTAAAAGAAAACAAAGAAGGGGCACTGCAACTGTGTGCGTACACCTCCAGGAAACTCACTGAGATGGAACAATACTGGACTGTGTGGGAAAAGGAAGTGTACTGGTCATTACTCACGTGGCACCATTTCCTTGAAGGGAATAAAATCCCTTCAGGTCTGGATGGACCACAAAAACTTGGAAGCACTAAAAACACCCAGAAAGCTCACCCATAAGCAAGCCCACTGGTCCCAACACTTTCACCAATTCCGTTTTACACTCAAATACTTGCCGGGGGGAAAGAACTTCCTGGCAGATGCACTGTCTCGTATGCTCCAATATAACAGCACAAGAGCCACTGGTTCTAAACCACTCATGCCCAAACCACAACTGGTAGCACCAGTAACCACCAGGGCCCAAGCTAAAATAAAGCTGCAGCTGGGTAGCCAACTGGAATCGAATTCTGGAAAAATTTAGAAACAGATGAATGGTTCCAAAAAAATAAACACATGTGCACAATCAAGGACAGACTGCCATGGGTGGGGGAGAAGTTATATATACCAACCACCCAGAGGGTCACTTTTATGCAGCTTTGTAGCAGGGCACTTTGGATTTGTAAAAACACTACATTTAATTAAAAGACAATTTTGGTGGCCGTCTATGAAAAAGGACATAGAATGCTATGTGACCAGCTGCCCAACTTGCACAGCTGCTAAGAGGTTGCAAGGGAAATCACCCGGACTGCTACAACCAGTGTTGAATCCCTCGGCCCCCTGGAAAGAAATATCTATGGATTTTATAGTGGAGTTACCAGAAAGCAATGGAAACACTGTAATCTGGGTGGTTACAGACCTGTTTTCAAAACAAGTGCACTTTATCCCTTGCCAAAAGATCCCCACCATGAAAACCTTAGCAAAACTATTTGTGCAGCACATCTACAGACTGCATGAGGCACCCCAACGAATCATATCAGTGCAATTCACATCAGAGTTTTGGAAAGAATTTTTATCTCTCTTAGGAACCACCCAGGGTCATCTAGTCATCATCCTCAATCCAATGGATCAGTGGAACGTTTGAACTCAGTACTTGAGCAATACTTAAGGTGCTTTATTAATTTCCAGCAAATGAATTGGATGGACCTACTCCCTTTCGCAGAAGTTGCTTGCAATAATGCAGTCCACTCCAGCACAGGCTACACTCCTTTCAAGTAGCCACCGGCCAACGTTTCAACCCTATGCCAGAATTAACCCCAAACGAACTGGCAATCCCATCACTGAAAGAATGGATATCCCAATTATAAAACACCTGGTCAGTGGTTAGGAAAACCTTAGATGAAGCTAGACAAGCACACAAAGCAGAAGCGGATAAAAAAAGAGTTGAACCTAAACCATTCTTTATAGGAGAAATGGTATATTTGTCTACAAAATACCTAAAATCACTGCAGCCCTGTAAAAACTTGGTTCAAAATATATATGATCTTTTCCAATTAAAAGAATCATAAGCCAATAACAGTAGAATTAGAACTACCCAAGAACCTCAGGCAAATACACCCAATTTTTCACTGCACCTTCCTGAAACGAAAACAACAGTCACCCTTACGGCCAAAAATCCCCCCCCACCTCCAATCATGGTTGAAGGAGAACAATACTTCGAGATAAAAGAAATCCTAGATTCTAGGAAGTACCTAGTACCTGCCTAGTACCCAATACCTAGTAGCATGGAAACATCTTCCCTCCTCACAGAACGAGTGGGTCCACAAATGTCACGTCAGAGCACCGACACTGCTAAAGAGGTTTCATACAGAATATCCCAACAAACCAGATTAACTTCTATACCTGTTTTGTTTTCTTTATTTTTAAGGATGGCAGGATGTCAGAACCCATTCCTATTTCATTTCTAGCTATCCCCTCTGACCCAAAATCAAACCTCACTTTTCCCTGTGTTCTGCCTTACTCCCAAGGGGGAGGGGGGATGTGCCCACAGGTTTATTGCCTCTGTTTCATCTATCCACTACAATGTAACCTTTTGCTTTCCTGTGTTATATCTCTCTCTGAACTTTATCTCCCTAAACTATCAGCTAGAACAAGGGAGGGAATAAGGAATGTAACCCTCTGTCCTGGTTTATTTCTATGCCGTCAGAGGAAGGTGTGAAGAGCCGTTGACCATCGCTGTGTGAACTGGAGATGGGTCGATGTTATCTCCCCTTTTCCCATGATGGACCTAACACCTGGGAATTGGCCGTTCCACCTGGGGTGGGGTCCTGCTTGTGGAATACCTTAACCTATTGTTCTGCACAGGAAATCTCAGATCCTGTCTATTATGCCTGCTATCAACTACTCTTAATAAAAGTTCCTATTGGAAGAAATCGCTTCCAAGAGTTCTGCTTTCTTAAGATGTGGGATTGAAGTGGGTCCTGACATTAATTAACGTAGGAGAAACTTATGTTCTGAATGTATACTTGCACCCTAGTAGTATGGAAGAAATCAGAATAATTATTTATGTGCTTTTACACTGTAGATTTTATTTGTAGATTTATTTTCTCCTTTTAATAATAGCAGGGCAATGAGATGATTATTATATTGCCTTCTTATTAGTTGGCAATAACATTCAGGTCATTATTTCATCGTGTTCTATTATCTACTTACAACAGTTCATTTAATAACTGCTCAAAGTTACAATGGCACTGAAAAAAGTGACTTATAATTGTTTTTCACACTTACAACCATTGCAGCATCCCCATGGTCACATTTTCAAAATTCAGATGCTTGGCAACTGGTTTGTATTTATGATGGTTGCAGTGTCCTGGGATCATATGATCAACTTTCTGACAAGCAGAGTCAGTGGGGGAGCCAGATTCACTTAACAACCGTGTTACTAACTTAACAATTGCAATGATTCATTTAACAATAGTGGCAAGAAAAGTCGTAAAATGGGCAAAACTCACTTAACAAATGTTTCACTTGGCAACATAAATTTTGGGCTCAATTGTGATTGTAAGTGGAGGACTACCTTTATATTGTTTAATATTTACAGTTGCCTTATTTGTGTATGGCACATTTTTCATAGTATTTTCCTGAAAAATCCAAGAGTTGTGTTATTCATGAATAGGCTTATTTGTGAGTATAGACAGGTGCTTTCTAAAAAATATTATCATATGTACTCTCAGGGAAAACCATCTACGGAAAAGCTACATGTATTTTGGAACCTAGAATTCTTAGCTCCTTCATAAGTATATGTGGTATTAGTTATTTTTAAAAAAATGGAAATATGAATCTTTATGTAATATGAAATATGAATCTTTATCTTGATAATTAAATCCTGCTCCTTCCAGGCAGATGGAGAGAGAAAGGTTTTTTTGATGATTAAACCACATGAAATTTAGTTTACAAGCCACTGCTGTTAAATATATTTTGGTACAGAATGTGGCTGTCTGTCTGCTGCTCAGTGAAGACCATATAGAAAAGTTACCCTGATACTGCAGATTCTGCCCTGATACCAGTTGGCTTCTGTGCCTCGTTCAGGGAGCTGCTGATTACTCATTAACCATTTATAGCCCAGTTTAGACCATACCATCTGCTCCAAGTTCCCACCTTTGGGGAACTTAGTTATGGCTCCCTTGTTGTGTACCTGCTTCACACACACACACACACACACACACACACACAGAGAGAGAGAGAGAGAGAGAGAGAGAGAGAGAGAGAGAGAGAGAGACTCAGGAAATCCTGGTCCTCCTTGCCATTTGGGAAAAGATTTGAAATTGTGTTTTTCCAGAGAGCTTTTGGAGAAAGAAGGTGTAGTTTATTGGAATGCTATTGGATTCCATGAAATGCTACAATGATGTCCGGCTAATGGATTTAATTAAAGTTTTCACTCTTTTAGATATGATTGCCACTCTCAATTACTTAAGTACAGTAGATATCATACAAATAACTGTCTAAAATAATAATGTATAATTTAACAAAATTGATGATGGATAGCAATGAAAATCATTTTTAAAAAAGAAATAAAAGACCTGGAAATATAGTAGCTGAACAACCCCCCAAAAAATATTACCACAAGAAGGAGAATTCAAATATATTGATAGCTTTCACCTCTACATCAGATTTATATTTACATTGGTCTACAGTAATTCTTATGCCACTTCCAATGTTTGAAAGACCACAGTTCTTAATGACAATAAATGAAAAGAACTGGGATTATTTTTCCAAGAAAGTGCCATTTAGTTCTTCCATAAAAAATTTGGCATTTAACCAAATTCATCAACATAGCATCTTTTGACAATGTTTTGCTGTACATAAAATGGACATATTTGGTTCTGAAAAACCAGAAATCTCTGGCAATGCTCCAATTTTTTCATATATAAATGTTTTGAATATTGTGCTATTGTCTAGCAGAGAATGGACAAAGCAATCTAGTTTTTTGCCTCTCTCGTAGAAGAACTGATCATGAGAGGATATGACATGGTTAAAATGCATTCCTCTGACCTTCATTTTCTTGATTTATATTCATCCAAATTAGTAATAGGACCGGGATATATTTCACTGGAAACAAAGGGATATTTTAGTGTTCTCATGTATCTTCTATTTCACGTATATCTACTCAGTTCCTCTTTAAAAACTCAGGGCAATGTTAATAAGAGTTTTCCTAGTTTTTCTTCAGAGCAACTGTATAGTACAGACTAATTTGCACTGAGAGAATGGCTTGCCCAAGATAAGCTTCATAGATCAGAGGAGATGGATGACACAAACTTTTCCAAATCAAAATTATAATTTCTTTATTTCTTTATTTTATTTTATTTTATTTGTATACCGCCCTTCTCCCGAGGGACTCAGGGCAATGAACAGGGCAAATATATAAAAATACAAGAATACAAAAGTTAAAAAAGAATTAAACACAATGCCCAAGCTAAAACAATAAATAGATATATTAAAAAACAACGATAAAATCCCAACCCATCCCCCATCAGGCCAGGCCGGCTTGTTCAAACAAGTAGGTCTTCAGGTCGCGTCGGAAGGAGCGAAGGTCAGGCGCCATCCGGAGCTCGACCGGCAACCGATTCCATAAATCCGAGGCGCCCACAGAGAAGGATCTCCCCCTGGGGGCCACCAGACAACATTCTCTAACCGGTGGCACCCTGAGGAGGCCCTCTCTGTGGGAACGCACAGGGCGGAGGGAAGTTGATGCCGGCAGCAGGTGATCCCTGAGGTACTCCGGACCCATGCCATGTAGGGCCTTGAACACCATTACTAGTACCTTGAATCTCACTCGGAAGACAACTGGAAGCCAATGCAGCTCACGGAGAAGAGGTGTAACATGGGAGTATCGGAAAACTCCCAACACAACTCTCATGGCTGCATTCTGTACCAGTTGGAGCCTCCGAGTGGTCCTCAAGGGCAGCCCCATGTAGAGAGCATTGCAGTAGTCTAGACAAGAGGTGACGAGCACATGAGTAACTGTACACAGGGCATCCCAGTCTAGATAGGGCTGCAACTTGTGCCCCAGGCGAACCTGGGCGAAGCCCCCCCCTAGTCACAGCCATTATGTGATCCTCCAAAGTAAGCCGTGAATCTAGGAGGACTCCCAAGTTGCGAGCCCTATCTACGGGGGGTAATAGCTCACCCCCCCATAGAAAGAGATGGAATATTCTGGATATCCCGGGATGCCGGTATGCACAGCCACTCAGTCTTGTCGGGATTGAGTTGAAGTCTGTTCCTCCCCATCCAGACCTGAACCGCTTCCAGGCAACGGGACATCACGTCGAGGGCATCACTGGGGTGGTTTGGGGTCAAAATAAAAAGCTGGGTATCATCGGCGTACTGATGATACCCAACTCCAAAACCACGAATGATCTCACCCAGCGGTTTCATGTAGATGTTGAACAGGAGAGGCGAGAGGACCGACCCCTGAGGAACTCCACAAGTGAGAGGTCTCAAGGTCGACCTCTGCCCTCCTGCCAACATCGACTGCGAACATCCCAGGAGATAGGAGGAGAACCACTGAAAAACTATGCCTCCCACTCCCAATCCCCTGAGACGCCGCAGCAGGATACCATGGTTGATGGTATCGAACGCCACTGAGAGGTCTAATAGGACTAGGACAGAGGAATATCCCCTGTCACGGGCCCTCCAGAGATCATTCACCAGAGCGACCAATGCCGTCTCCGTGCTGTACCTGGGCCTGAAACCCGATTGGTACGGGTCTAGATAATCCGCTTCATCCAGGACCAGAGGGAGCTGATGCGCCACCACACTCTCAACAACCTTCGCAAAAAAGCGAAGGTTGGAGACCAGACGAAAGTTATTTAACACAGCTGGGTCCAAGGCAGGCTTCTTGAGGAGAGGTCTCACCACCGCCTCCTTCAAGATGGCAGGGAAACTACCCTCACTCAAAGAGGCAGATATAACCGCCTGGAACCAGCCTCATGTCCCCTCCCGAGCCGTATAAACCAGCCAGGAAGGGCACAGGTCCAATAAACATGTGGTGGAGCTCAACCTCCCCATAATCCTGTCCACTTCCTCCGGAGTCACAGAATCAAACTCCTCCCAGATAATATCGACAAGACCGCCCATGTCCTGGTCGTCAGACTCTGCCCAGTCGGAGTCCAGACCGGTCCGAATCCGAGCGATTTTGTCCGACAGACGTTGACTAAACTCTTCGGCACAACCCTGCAAGGGTTCCTCCCTCATCTCCTGATTAAGGAGGGAGCGAGTCACCCTAAACAGGGCGGCTGGACGGTTATCTGCGGACGCGATAAGGGTAGCGAAGTGATTAGACCTTGCCACTCTTATCGCTGTGAGATAAGACCTAATATAGGTTCTTAGTTGCAATCGGTCGGATTCGGATCGGCTGGATCTCCAACGGCTCTCTAGGCCCTGTCTCCGACGCTTCATCACCCGAAGCTCCACGGAAAACCATGGAGCTCGCTGGGATCTGCACCGGGTGAGGGGCCGCAAGGGTATAACTCGGTCAAGTGCCTCCGTGGCCGCCTTTTCCCAGGCTTCCACTAAGGCATCCGCTGAGTTGTGAGCAACGGAGGCAGGTGGGGACCCCAGTGCTGCCTGGAACCTATCAGGGTCCATTAAGCGCCTGGGGCGGTACCATCTAATTGGCTCCACACACCCACAGTGGGGAGTGGCAAAACGGAAGACCAGCCGTAGGAGATGATGATCGGTCCATGACAGGGCCATAACAATTGGGGAGCCCCCACCAAGATCATCTAACCACTGTCCAGATAAGAAAACCAAGTCAAGGGTGTGGCCTCCCACATGAGTCGGTCCATGGATTACTTGCGTCAGGTCCATGGCCGTCATGGAAGCCATGAATTTTATAGTGCTATACTCTGCATGCACACTCAGGCACATAATATCAACAAATATAATCTACTCTTTCATAAGCTCACTGCAAGAGGTGAACCATTTCTTCCTCTTTTTTCACATTCAATAATTACAAAATAATTATTGCTGCTCAGTCGGGCTTTTGAACTGGAGTCTTCAAACAGCATTTGGCGGCATGGTGACCATCCTTCCCACATTTGAAGCAGCCCGTTGGTCAGGGAGTAGTGGGAGTCTGCTTCGCCAGCTTCCGGGGTGCTTCTGCTGGAGATCTTCCCCAGGATCTCCCCAGACGCCATTGATTTCTGGCCCGATCCATTGCCTCCTCATCCAGGATGTATCAGTCATGGAGTAAGTCAAGGTCACCCCAGGGAATGCAGGCATAATACAGGTTGTCATTTAGACCCATCTTTGAAATATCCTACCAGAATCTCTAGCCAATTAAGTTTGCTGGCAAGGGCTCAGAATTCTTCTGTGTATTCCGCCATGGGGCACTGGCCCTGCCTGACAATTTTTATGTATTCTCTGGCTTTTCGATCAGCTAAGGGATACTCAAAACATCTTCTGAGGACTGCCATGAAATGGTTAAAACTTTGCAATTCAGGCACATCTGCATCGTGGAGGTTCACTATCCACTCGGCTGCCGCCCCATCTAGTGCCATGGTCAATCCTCACCTGCTCATGGTCTCGCCCATACTCCTCCATGTAGCTCAGGATGTGGGCCATGAAAACTCCCAAACCCCACTCAAATCAATAGGTTAAAGGAGCAAAAAGCAAACCTCACCCCAACAATGGGCCAATCCCCAGTGTTAAGTCCATTGTGGGAATGAGGCTGATAAGACTCTATTCCCAAGGCTGTGAAAACATTGTTGGGTCTTCGCACCTTCTCTTCCACAGTGAGAGATAAGCCAGATGGCTAGAGGCACATTCCTTTCTCACCCCAGGTTGGCATCAAGGGGAGAATAGTTCAAACAGCAAGCAGATAGAGGAAGCAAAGAGGATACATTGTAGCAGTTAAGTGAAAGGACAATACACATAAAATTCCCCAATGGCCTCCCCCCTCCCTCCCAGGAGTATGGCAGAACCCATAGAAGGAAAAAGAAAAAGAAAAAGGACCCCCACTTCCTTTGTCACTAATTGTAGGAATTGTTTTCCTTTTAATATAGATTTATTCAAGGACCATCTTAATGTTTTCTTAGTTCCTCTCCAAGTCATCTTTATTGGGTTATGGTCTGCCCAAACATTAGTTTCTATCTCAACTTCTTGTATCATCATTTTAAGATACAAAGGTGGAGTTTTTCTTCAAACTAAACAAGAAAAAAGAAACATCACTCCAAAATGTGTGGGATACAGCTAAAGCATATTTCAGGGGGTTGGCTGTAACTTATATCACTAAAAAGAACAAAGAAAAGAAACAACTACAGTTAAAGTTGAAGGAAGAACTCAGACAGCTAGAATCAGAATTACAAATAGATCCACAAAAGAAAATACTTAAGAAACAAATGGAGATAATAAAACATAAATTAAATTTAGCTGAGATAGAAATAATGTCTTAACAGATTAAAAGGGGTAAACAGAATTTCTTTGAAAATGCCAATAAGCCGGAGAGATGGTTAGCATATAGACTGAAAAAAGAAAAAGAGAAAAATTGATAAATAAGCTGCAAGATCCAAAAGGTGAATTACAGCTTCAAAATGATACAATCAAAAAAATTATTAAAGATTACTATGAGACACTCTATAAAGCAGAGGAAATCCCAAAAGAAAAAAATACAGCAGTATTTGAAAAATAATAGAATAGGGAGGACCAGAGATCTTCAAGAAAAGTGGAGAGATGAAGGGAACGTTTAATGCAAAAATGGGCATGATAAAGGACAAAAATGGCAGGGACCTAACGGAGGCAGAAGATATTAAGAAGAGGTGGCAAAATTACCCAGAAGAACTATACAAGAACGAGCTTAACATCCCTGATAACCATGATGGGGTGCTCACTGACCTCAAGCCAGACATCCTAGAATGTGAAGTGAAATGGGCCTTAGGAAAGCTGAGCAACAACAAAGCTAGTGGAGGTGACAGTATTCCAGCTGAGCTATTCAAAATCTTAAAAGACGATGCAGTAAAAGTGTTACACTCAATTTGTCAGCAAATTTGGAAAACTCAGCAGTGGCCACAGGATTGGAAAAAGTCAGTTTACATTCCAATTCCGAAGGCAATGCCAGAGAATATTCAAACTATCGCACTATTGCACTCATTTCACATGCTAGTAAAGTTATGCTTAAAATTCTACAAGCTCGACTCCAGCAGTATGTGGATCGAGAACTATCAGAAGTACAGGCAGGATTCCGAAGAGGCAGAGGAACTAGAGATCAAATTGCCAACATACGCTAGATCATGGAGAAAGCTAGATAGTTTCAGAAAAACATCTACCTCTGCCTCATTGACTATGCTAAAGCCTTTGGTTGTGTGGATCACAACAAACTGTGGCAAGTTCTTAAAGAGATGGGAGTACCAGACCATCTTATTTGTCTCTTGAGAAACCTATATGTGGGCCAAGAAGCAACAGTGAGAACTGGACACAGAACCACTGATTGGTTCAAAATTGGGAAAGGAGTCCAGCAAGGCTGTATACTGTCGCCCTGCCTATTTAACTTATATGCAGAGCACATCATGAGAAAGGCAGGGTTAGGGGAATCAAAAGTTGGAATTAAGATTGCCGGAAGAAATATCAACAACCTAAGATATGCAGATGATACCACTCTAATGGCAGAAAGTGAAGAAGAACTAAAGAGCCTCTTGTTGCGGGTGAAGAAGGAGAGTGCAAACGTTGGGTTGAAACTTAACATTAGGAAAACCAAGATCATGGCATCTGGCCCTCTTAATTCCTGGCAAATAGATGGGGAAGAAATGGAGGTGGTGACAGATTTTATTTTCCTGGGCTCCAAGATCACTGCAGATGGGGACTGTAGCCAAGATATTAAAAGACGCTTGCTCCTCGGGAGGAAAGCAATGGCAAATCTAAACAGCACACTAAAAGGCAGAGACATCACCCTGTCAACAAAAGTGTGTATAGTCAAGGCTATGGTCTTCCCAGTTGCAATGTATGGCAGTGAAAGCTGCACCATAAAAAAGGCTGAGCGCCAAAGAAGAGGCCTTTGAAATATGGTGCTGGAGAAGACTCCTGCGAGTCCCTTGGAGTGCAAGGTGATCAAACCGGTCAGCCTTAGAGAAGATCAATCCTGACTGCTCTTTAGAAGGCCAGATCCTGAAGATAAAACTCAAATACTTTGGCCACCTAATGAGAAGGAAGGACTCACTGGAGAAGAGCCTAATGCTGGGAAAGATTGGGGGCAATAGAAGAAGGGGACAACAGAGAATGAGGTGGCTGGATGGAGTCACTGAAGCAGTAGGCGTGAGCTTAAATGGACTCCAGAAAATGGTAGAGTACAGGAAGGCCAGAGGAATGTTGTCCATAGAGTCACGATGGGTCGGACACGACTCCGCAACTAACAACAACAACAACAATGATTGGGTTCATAATATTTAAAGTACATAATACATAATTATGAGAACTATTTTGGTCTAAAGGTTAAGGCAGCAGACTGGAAAGTAGGAGGTCATGAGTTCTAGTCCTGCCTTAGGCATAGAAGCCAGCTAAGTGACTAGTCACATCAAGGCCAGTTGGTTGTTGTTATAGGAAAAAGAAGAAGAGGATAGTATGTTAGGTGGGAATCAAATAAATAATGTGGAGTTAAATAACTATTTTACCTAACTTTCGATAGATATGATTATAAGTATATATATTTATTATTATTAATTGCATTAGTTTATCAAACTAATTAGTTTATCAAGTTAAAGTAAAGGTAAAGGTAAAGGTAAAGGTAAAGGTTCCCCTGCACATGCATGCTAGTTGTTTCCAACTCTAGGGGCCGGTGCTCATCTCCATTTCAAAGCCAAAGAGCCAGCGCTTGTCCGAGGACATCTCCGTGGTCATGTGGCCGGCATGACTAGATGCCAAAGGCGCACGGAACGCTGTTACCTTCCCACCGTAGTGATCCCTATTTTTCTACTTGCATTTTTACGTGCTTTCGAACTGCTAGGTTGGCAGAAGCTGGGACGAGTAACAGGCGCTCACTCTGCTACATGGCACTCGGGATTCGACCCGCCAAACTGCCGACCTTCTGATCGACAAGCTCAGCATCCTAACCCACTGAGCCACCGCGTCCCTTATCAAGCTAATAAAATACATATTTTATTAGTTTATAAAACAAAAAGAAATTTTGTATTTCAAAAATATAAAGAGAAATCAAACTATTAGTTTATCAAACTATTAAAAGACATATTTTATTAGTTTATAAAATACAAAATGAAATTTTAAAAAGTAATAGGAAACTGAGTGGAGGGAGGGAAAAAGAAAAAAAAATATGGTGTAAAGAGGGAAAAGAAAAGAAAAAGGCACAGATTTCCAACTCTCTTTAGCACAGTAAAAGATAACAACATTACAACCTAAACTTTTTACTTTTACACAACAGTATATACTGGTCATTTCTATAGCAACAAACCTATCTAATCAGCAAAAACAAAATCAAAGTTTCTTTTTTGGATTTAAATAGCTCCCTCCAGTTTATGCTCATGGAGTAAAATCTTTTTCTTCTCTTATATTCAAATTTGATCAATAATATTTTACAAACTTTGGGAACTATTCAATGTTATATAGAAGGAGAGAAAACATACATTAACAAACTCATTTTATAAATACAAAACTACCTTAGAGCTTTCTTTCAATACATATATCAAACTTATAAAAATCCACCCTAACTAATTAAATCATTAAGTTTAAGTCACTCCCTCCAGCTTATCATCATAGATTAAAGTCTTTTTCTTAGCAGGAATGCCTATCAAGTCTCTTTTCTTCAAGAAATTTGCAGCATTGTTAATATTCATGAAAAAAAATCTCAAATTTGTTCTGTTTAAAGTTGTAGATTAATTTGGAGCACTTCCTCATAGAAGATATCTATCATATCTTTTTTTCTCTCAAAGGAATCTCAACTATGTTAATATCCAATGAAGAAAAAATACCAAACTTGACCTCTTAAAATTGTGAATTTACCTGGCACTCGTTTCAATTTGCACCAGAAGAGTTATATTCAAACCATCATCATAATAAAAGCTGGTGTTAGATTTATATTCCAAAGTTACAGTTAAGTGATTTGCATTGTCTAGTATTTGTGGAGTTGTCATAGTGAGTTGATAATTTTCTACACTTAATTGTGTCTCTTGTTCTTTTTAAATATCATCTGAATGATTTGTATCTTTAATTTATGGTATAGGTGATTTTCTGTAGGGAGTTTTCAAAGATTCCCCTGGTGACAGACTCAAGCTCAAGTTTAAGCATCTTCGTGGCTCCCTCTAGTGATCAAAAATGTTATTTATTTATTCCTTTTGCTAGCCAATCAGAGTTCATGAAAATCAGAAAATTTCATCCACACACAACAAAACAATCCAGGGCTACCGATTATTTTAAAAATAGTAAAATAAAATCAAAACTTTTATCCTTATGTTTCTCCATCAAATTTAAAAAGAAAAAATACTCCACACTTCCTTATCTTAACTGCCTCCAGCAACCCTCTTCCTTGTCATTTAACAATAAAGAAGTCTCAAAAATGGTGCAGAGCTTCAAAAAGGAGTAACAGGCCATGACTAAAGAGAGCCTCTTTTAGCTAATAAAGATAATCATCTCATAAATTGGTTAAGAAATGAAAGGCACAGCTTACTGTCCGTTTAAAAAATAAATTCCAAAATGGAATTTACAAAACAACAAAATGATTGCAGCCTCACCCCCAACTTCAGCTCACTAACTGCTTTGAAACTCAGGTTCTGAAACTACTTGCAGACAGTTGCTGAATCGGAGGATCTTGAGGGATGATTTTAGGACTCTCCTAACCTAGAAGAATCAGATAAATGAAAGCCTGTCCTTTTGTTGTTAAGTTGGAAAAATGACAGTCCAGAGAGAGGAGATTCTCTGGACATGTCAGGTGTCGGTCATATCATGGGAAGTCACCTTTTGTAAATATAACTATTTACAAGTAAGTATACAGTAAATAATATTTATAAATAAGTATACAGTAAACCTACACAAAAATATGCCTTACTAAAGAGATGCAAAATGATCTTTATCTGCTTATCTCTGTGAATAGCAGTTGTTTCCTGTTGTTGAAGGAAAAGTCTTAATCATGGTTCAGTCCAAGCCGGGAATAAACAACATGGTGACTGCTTTAGAAAAAAGGTTGCAGTTTATTGAAGAGAAGAGCCAGACAGAGGCTCTAGAAGAAAAAAGAGAGAGAGCACATGCATGGAGTAGGTTTTTATACCCTCTGGGGCTCTTAAGGTTGTTTTCTGTTCCTGTTTGAGGCTTTGTATTTCCTGTGTCATGTATTTTGACCTGAGTCTGAGTGTGTCCTTCTGGTATCTTGATGTTGTGGGTTAATCCTATTATGTCCCAAAGGTCATCCTGCTTCCCTGGGGCTGTGGCTGATGACTTTTAGATTTTTGGTGTTGATTCTAGGGATCTTTCTTCCTAATCCCAGTTTCCTGATTTCTGACAAGATTATCTGCATTTCTGCAGACTTGGTTTCTGCTTGGGACCGAGAGACTTGAGGGGAGGGTTGGTTTCTGCTTTTAAACTCCTTTAGGGAAATATATTCTGCCCTTTTAATATTTCCTTATCTGGGGTGGGTGGGGTGACTTTCCACACTGTGAATACATGAACAACAAACAAACTTCTTACATCAACATATAAACAAATATGCTTGTTTTCCCCTCCCCCTTGTTTAATTTAAAACTGAAGCTGACAGTATGAATCATTGTACTCATCCAGTACTGAAGCTTGGGTCTTGGCTTACAGTGGATATAAAAAGCCTACATGCCCTTGTTTAAATGCCCTGTTTTTCAGATGTAAAAGAATCAGAAATGACTTCAGAATTTTCTCCACCTTTAACTTTTTACAAAAAATAAATAAATACAAACCCAGCTATATTTGGCAAAAATGTACTTCAAATCTGACAATATGTATTAAAATATGAATCTTATCCCAGTATATCTTTGCTTGTCACAAAATGAGTTCCTTCTTCACATTTAAATTTGCAACATTCATTTGAAATATCTTTGTACCTCTTTGGCAATTTATCAGGTGTCAAATACCAATGGTATATTATTTAATAAAATTATGTTTTAAATTATAATTTAATGTAAATTTTAAACCCTTCATGCACACGTTTTCCCATTGTTTAAACATAGGGAACATTATAGCTCAAAGTTCTTGTCCATTGAATCATGCAATGCTTCGTATATTTATTCTTCAAATACAACTTCAGTATCATGTTATAAACCTTGGTAATAACATGTTCATCATTACTATACTGTATAATTTCAAATTCATTTTTTTAAGTCAAACTCTTATTTATTTATTTTTACCACTGAATCTTGTCAGCCAGGAAAATGGCAGGGATTAGTCCTGGCAGTCACCAGGCATCAAGAATTCACTTTAAAATAGTTTTGTATGGGGACCAGGGCAGGAACACTGCTTTTTTTTCTTCATTAGTAAAACCACCAGGATGGCCTGGGTACCCCAGTTTTATCCCTTGCCTCTGTAAATTTGGCCTCATCTCATTCCCAGGCTATGTGCTCTTTTTCATATCATAAAACACCCAGGAACTGCAAAATAAGGAGAATGAACAGAGTCAATCCAAAATGTTATTAGGCCACATATCCCTCTTGTAAGAATCTTTTAGCTGACCAGAATTGGGAGAGAAAGCTAATACTTTGGTGTAAAGATTCTGCTTAGAGGACAGAAAACAAGCAATGGACTGCTATGTGAAAAGGAACTAACTTACAAAATGAGAAACTCCAACCTAGGCAAGAATACCATATCCAAACAGAACATAATAAGGAACAAGCAACTACCCCACAATAAATGATCCTAGATATGAGCCTTTAGAGTCAGACAGATGGAAACATGTCACTTACAGAAGAAAACAACAACCAAGAATGACATCCCTGCTAAATGGTTCAGCCCAGCCCAGTGCATCCCCACTGGAGCTAAACAATCAATTTCAAAGCCTCCTGCTGAAAGAAACCATACAGACACCTATAAAAGATTGTAAGCCTCCCTGAGTCTTCGGAGAAGGGCTGGATATAAATGCGATTAAAAAAAAAGAGGCATTCTCACCTAAAAAAGAGGCACCATCACCTGGAAAAGAGTGTTCTTGTAACTGGAGAAAAAGTAACAGTCTTCCCTAGGTTGTGTTGGTAATAGGAGATGCATTTCTCAAGGGAATAGAACCAGCCATCTGTAGACTGAACATCCAATCTAGGAAGGTATGTTGTCTCCCCAGAGCAAAAATCAAAGATGTGATTGAGAACCTTACTAAAATGATCAACCCCACAGATTACTGCCCCTTTCTTCTCCTTCACATACAGTAGGGACCAATGACAATGCAGACATAGTAGGAAAATTCATCAAATTTGCAGGTGACACCAAACTAGTAGGAATAGCCAACACCCTAGATGATAGGCTCAAAATCCAGATGGATCTTGGTAGACAAAATGAAATTCAATGTAGAAAAAAGTAAGGTTTTACACTTAGGCAAGAAAAAACAAATGTACAGGTACAGACTAGGTGAAACCTGGCTCAAGAGCAGTAGCTGTGAGAGAGATCTTGGAATCCTATTGGACAATCACTTAAATATGAGTCAACAATGTGCTCCAGGTGAGAAGTGATACTACTGTCAGTTTTGAAACAAACCTGACTGAAGCCATTTTCGATTGTTCTCAGTTGCCATACAGATTGAGGAGGGGGGAGAAAATGAAGGTATTGCCAGACATAACACATACTGTGGGAACCAAGGTCATCTCCACAGATGTTGGAAGATGGAGAGGAGGGGTTACAAAGAGCCCGCCACCTATCTTTATTGGGTAGCATGATCTGTGACATTTGAGGGGAAAAGGAAATGTTATATTTAATTACATTGAATTCATGAGAATATTTTAGAGTTGGTTTCACTTTTGATCATGCTGATATTATATATCCAATAAACATGTTCTTTGAGGAACCTTCAAGCCTCAGAGTTCTGGTTTGTTTGGGTTCATTAGTCAGAACCTTGACATTAAACCAACGCTACTTTTTCTACCACTCTGAAATAAAAGGGATATTGAAGAGCACTCTTCAGAGTCCTGAGCCCCAGTCACCTACCAAAATTCTTTCGGCAGGATCATGAAGACTCAGGGAAGTTTCTGGGATAGAGAAAAATAGGGAAGTGGCTGCTAGCCCCAGCACAATCCCTGTCGATTGGACACAGCCAGCTGTCCAGACTGGGAACAGAGCTCCACCAACGGGAGCCCAGCCGATGGTCTGTGTGGAAAAGACCAAAAGGCAAGTAGTGCAGGAGGAAGCCCTAGACATTGGAGATCTCTACCAAGCAGAAGGGGACTCCAGGTATAAGAGTACACCTAAAGCCCCTGAGGCTGAGTTCCCTCTGGTTTTCTCCCACAGCTCCCTGCCACTTGTGCCAAATAGGAGAGCCAAGAAGATAGTGGAGTGGGATGAGTTGGGGGAATTGAAGTACCTGACCGTGGTCCATGGGCAATCACTCAAGAGGCTAAGGGAGAAATTAGACCACTTGGAGATTCGGGAAGTGAATCCAGTTGGAAGTCTCGAGGCCCTGGCTGGGGTGCAGGCAGAATGACCCAATTGCTCCTAGCTCATTGGAGCCCAAGCTCTGTCATTGTGACCTGCATGGCTTCCCCACCTCCCAGACCAGCAGCAGAATCAAGCCCAGGACCAAGTGAATCCTCCCACGCTAACAGCGAGCTGCAAGTTCAGTGGGGCAGCCAAGAGGTTTCCATGGGTGGGCGAGACCACAGCCACAGCCCTATTATCCAGGCCACTGCTGACACCCAGTGTACTGGGCACCACCACCTCCTCTCCCCATGGTCCCACCCCCATTGAGAGCTACTTTTGATGGGGACTGCAATGCAATCCCTGGTTTAAAGACAATAATAATAATAAATAATAAAATTTTATTTGTATACCACCCTTCTCCCGAAGGACTCAGGATGGTGAACAGGGCAAACATATAAAATTTCAGAATACAAAAGTTAAAAAGAATTAAACCAAATGCCCGGGATATCACAATACATAAAAATACATTTAAAACGACAATAAAAAACCCAACCCATCAGGCCAGGCTGGCTTGTTTGAATAAATAAGTCTTCAAATCGCGTCGGAAGGAGCGAAGGTTGGGTGCCATCTGGAGCTCAACCGGCAAACGATTCCATAAATCCAGGGCACCCACAGAGAAGGATCTCCCCCTGGGGGCCACCAGACGACATTCTCTGACTGGTGGCACCCTGAGGAGACCCACTCTGTGGGAACGCACAGGGCGGAGGGAAGTTGACGCCGGCAGCAGGTGATCCTTAAGGTACTCCGGACCCATGCCATATAGGGCTATAAAAACCATTACCAAAACCTTGAATCTCACCCGGAAGACAACTGGGAGCCAATGCAGCTCACGGAGCAGAGGTGTAACATGGGAGTATCAGGAGACTCCCAACACAACTCTCGTGGCTGCATTCTGTACCAGTTGGAGCTTCTGAGTGGTCCTCAAGGGCAGGCAATTGCTGACACATAAAGATGAATTAGCCTGGAAAGTTTCCAAATTGTGCCTTCTCAGCACCTTTCATGTCTAAACCCTTCAACGAAGCCACAATGCTAAACAAGACAGCCACTTTGAGTTCCTAAAACTTTACACCTAGTGAGAAGGCAGTTCTGATGGCCAGGAATGAAAAAAAAACATTGAAAGCTACTAAATAGCTGTGCAACCTGTGCCGCAAAAAACAAAAACAAACAAAAAAACCTGGGAAACATCCCCCCCCTCCCCGGACTGTTGCAACAGGTAACGGAGCCATCCCAACCCTGGGAGGAAATTGGAATGGACTTTATAGTAGAGCTCCCTGAAAATGGCAGGAATATCATAATTTGGACTGTTATTGACCTTTTCTTCAAATAAGCTCATTTTATAGCTACCTCGGTCTTCCTTCCACCCACAAACTGGCAAAACTATTCTTGAAACACATTTACTGACTTCATGGATTAGCGAGAAGAATTATATTAGACTGGAGGGGTCCAATTCACAGCTAAGTTCTGGAGGGAGTTTGTAAAACTGATCAGATCCACCCAGGGGCTCAGTTTGGCTTTTCATCTGAGTATGAATGGAGCCGCTGAACAAGCAAATGTGAATGGTGAAATAATACCTGAGAAGTTATTTTAACTATCAGCAAACTAACTGGGTAGACCTTCTGCCCTTCACTGAGGTGGCATACAACAATACTGTGAACAGCAGTACTGGTCTTATTCCCTTTAAGATAGCCACTGGCAGGGAATTTGTTCCCCTGCCTGAATATCCCCAAGAGCCTCTGCAGTAGACTCACTGCAGAGTGCTTGGACAAGCATAAAACGTGCATTAGCCAAATCCACACAAATTCAGAAAGAACAAGTGGATAAAAGGCTATCTCCCCAGAAGCCATTTCATGTAGGAGAAAAAAGTTTATCTCTCAACCAAATACCTAAAATTAAAATTACCATGCAAAAACCTAGGACCTAAATTCATCAGTCCTTTCCCCAAAGAAAAGATAATAAACCCTGTTGCTGTGGAGCTAAAACTCCCACAACTATTAGGGAAGATACATCCAGTTTTTCACTGCAGTCTATTTAAGCCGGTTATAGAGTCAACTTTGAGACCAGTAGCTCAAGTAGCCCAGGGTCCCATTATAGTAAAAAATAACACCCTGTAAGCACCTGCCTCAATTAACTTTCCCAAGAAAGGAGAGCTCTTGAAACTTGCATTGTCTCAACAGAAACTTTTATTGGAAGTTACTGATGACAGGAGAGTAAGGCAGGATCTGAGGATTTCCCACGTGAAACATTACATTAAAAGAACCCTTTCAAACCCCACTCCAAATATCCAACCGGACGGTTTGAATTGAACCAATCCATAGGTGTTAAGTTGTTGGGGGAAACCAGCAATAAGGTGCCATTCTCAAGGCTGTCAGGTTTCTCCACGGCTTCCTCCCAGCCAACTGGAAATAAGGCAGATGGCCAGAGGCACATTCCTTTCACATTCCAAGTAAGATGCTTCAAAGAAGATAGAACAAAGCAAAGGAAATACATTGTAGAAGACCCATAGGTCACTCCCCTTTCTAAGCCCAAGTGTCCCCCCCACCAATAGAATGGCAGAACCCAAAAACAAAAGGCATAGGAAAGAAATACATTGAGGGTCTGACATGCCCCTCCCTTAAAAAAATAGAGATCCACCTGGAGAAGAAAAAATAATAACGGAGAGAAAATGAAACAGCGGTTAGTCAGGTTTATCAGGGTAATGACCATGACAACATTTGAGCAGTCTAGGGCAGGGCTTTTCAATCTTTTCACCCATTGTACCACTTTTAGGATATGGCAACATCTAAGTACCACCAGTCGCCTAGCAAGGTGTCAAAAACTTGATGACCAAAAAAAGAGGAAAAAAGTGATGAAGTACAGGTAGTCCTCAACTTACAACAGTTTGCTTAGTGACTGAAAAAAAGATCCCCCCAAGCCACAGCCAAGCAAGATACCTGCCTTCTGGGCTCAGAAGCACCAGGATCAGTGCCAAGCTCTAGCTGAAGCCTGGCGCTGATCCTGGCGCTTCCGCTGAGCCCTGACAGCCCTGCAGCTGCAGCCATCTCTCGCTCAGACTTGTGCAGTGCTGCCACTGGTTCAGCTCATTCCCCTCCCCAACTACCACTTTTCTAGGATGGTTGCGTACCACCTGCCAGGTGCCAATGTACCACAGGTGGTACCCGTACCACTGGTTGAAAAGCCCTGGTCTAGGGGCCCTCATGTGCTTCTTGTGTACCTACTCATTCTGGGATGTTGGGAGATCCTTCCATGCTACTGGGTATCGGGTGGCCCTATGATGCTTTCTGGAATCTAAGATTTCCCTGATTTCAAAATGTTGTTCACCTTCCACCATAATAGGTTGTGGTGGTGTGGTGGGGCTATCGCTGGCCTTAAAGGCAAACTCATCTTGGGCTTTAACAAGCTGCAGTGGAATACCAGATGGATCTGTCTTTGGGGAGTTCAAGTTCTACTGTAACTGGGTTGATGACGTGTTTAAAAGGGAAGAGTCTCACAAATTTTGCCCCTAACTTTTTTAAAGGCTGCAAGGACTACAGGAACCTAGTGAAGAGGTTGATCCCCACCCTAAAAGGCTTGGGTTTCATCCTTTTTTTTTAATCTTTCTGGCCTTTATAGGCTTCTCTAGCTTCATCTAAGGCTTTTCTGACATGTATTTTGCAGTTGTATAATCCATTCCTTAAGGAAAGGGATGGTAGTTTCATTGGCAGGTAATTCAGGCATCTGGTTGAAACCTATAGCCACTTGGAAAGGTCTGTAACCAGTATTGGAATACACTGCATTGTTATAGGCTACTTTAGCGAATAGTAGCAGGTCAGTCCAATTGTCCTGTTGATAGTTTATGAAGCACCTCAGGTATTCTAGTACTGAGTTTGTTCATTCTATCCCTCCTTTGTTTGAGGATGATGACTGGATGACAAGCCCTGGTTGGTGCCCAATAGGTCCAAAAAAGCTCTTCAGAATGTGGAGGTGAATTGGACCCACCATCTGAAATTATATGTTGTGGGGCTCCATGTAGCCGATAGATATGTTGTACAAAAATCTTAGCTAAGGCTTTTGCAGTCAGAATTTTCTGGCAAGAAATGAAATGGACTTGCTTGGAGAATAAATCCTTTACTATCCAAATGACAGTGTTCCCTGCACTTTCTGGTAGCTCTACAATAAAGTCCATAGAGATCTTTTTCCAGGGTGCTGAAGGTTTTGCAACCAGCTGCAGCAGACCAGACATTTTTCCCTATCTCTGTTTAGCTGCTGCACAAATGAGGCAACTGGCTACATAGCTCTCCATGTCCTTTTTTAGAGATAGTCACTAAAACTGACTTTTTATGAGGTGGAGGCTTTTCACAAACCCAAAATGTTCTGCTAGTTTTGAATTGTGGCAGAGCTGCATGAACTTTAGTCTCTGGGTCATAGGGATGTATAATTTCCCTCCTACCCAGGATAATTCTTCTTGCATTGAACAGAGGTTTTTGTGGCTGAGGAACCACTCATCCTTCTCCAGGGCTTGCTTGAATTTGATGGCTGCCATACCATCCAGTGGCAGAATGTTTTTAATTTGCACCCTTGTGGTGACTGGGGCTGCCAATTGCTTTTTGGGTAACAGTGGTTTGACTATTTAAGATTTCATGCTGTTGTATTGTAGCATCTGTGACAGGGCATCTGTCAAAAACATTTTTCCCCAAGGCGAGTACTGGAGAGTAAAATTGAACTGGTGGAAGTGCTGGGCCCATTGACCCCTACAGCTTTGTAGGGGTCTTTAGTGCTTCGAGGTTTTTATGATCAGTCCATACTTGGAAAAGGATCTTGTTATCTTCCAGGAAGTGCCTCCAGGTGAGAAGGGCCAAACGCACAGCACAAGTTTCCTTCTCTGAGACAGCCCATCACTGCTCAGTTTCTGTGAATTTCTTTGAGTATAAGTGCAGGGTTGCAACTGGCCTTCCTGGTTCTCTGGGAGTAGTACCGCACCCACCGCTATGTCACTGGCATCTACCTGGATGACAAATGGCTTTTCTGGATCTGGGTGTTTTAGCACTGGTTCTGCGGAAAAAAAGTCTTTTTAATTTCTCAAATGCCACTTGGCATTCCATAATCCATTTTAATGGCTAGCTAGGTTTCAGCTTGTTTTCTCCCTTGGTTTTCAGTAAGTTAGTAATGGGGAGTGCAATCTGAGCAAAAGAGGGAATGAATTGACAATAGAAGTTTGCAAAACCTACAAAACTTTGCAGCTGTTTCCGGGTGCATGATGGGGCCCACTCCAAAACAGCTGACACCTTTTCTGGGTCCATTTCCAACCATTCATGAAAAATTCAGTAGCCTAAAAAGGCATTTTTTTCTTTGTGGAATTCACATTTTGAAAGTTTGGCATACAGTTTGGCTGTGGAGCTTATTTAAAACAGCTCTGACTAATTTTACATGCTCAGCTTTTGTTTCGATGTAGATTAATATGTTGTCCAGGTACACCAAAACTCACTTGTACAAATGCTCATGGAGGACCTTGTTAATTAGTTGCATAAATACTGCAGGGACTTAGCCTAAAAGGAAGTACTTTGAATTGGAAGCACCCCGGGAGGGCAGTTGAAAATGGTTTTCCACTTATTCCCCTCCTTGATTCTAACTGGTAATATGCCTCTCATAGGTCTAACTTGGAGAAAATCTTCCCTTTTGAGAGGTGGGCCAGCATACCTTTCATGAGGGGCAAAGAGTGTACATTGTCCATGCACACAGCATTCAAACATATAAAATCCACACAGAGATGAAGAGACTCATCATTTTTTTCTCGAAATACCACCAGAGTGGCCATTTTCAGTCTAGCCGGTTGAATGAAACTATGCCAAATTCTTATCTATGAATTTGTGCAGCTCTTCTAACTCTCGTGTGTGTGTGTGTGTGTGATCAAATAGAGCTTGAGTTTTGGCAACTTAGCTCCAGGGATGATTTCAATGGCACAGTCTGTGGGATGATGGTGGAGGGTAGTTCATCAGAGTCCTTCTCACTAAAAACCTCAGCCAGGTCCTGGTACTCTTGTGGTATGCCTCTAGTTCTTGATTGTTGAGTGCCGTCACCACTTTGTGCTTAGGCTTCACTCTGGGATTGTGGTGGCTATTAGACAAGAGAGGTTTTCCCTTTGGAAATCTCAAGGCTCCCGTTTTCCAGTTCATCCATGGGTTCCATTTTTTTTAACAATACACATACACATCCTAGGACTAGAATAGAATAGAATAGAATAGAATAGAATAGAATAGAATAGAATAGAATAGAATAGAATAGAATAGAACAGGGCTTTTCAACCAGTGGTACGCGTACTACTGGTGGTATGCGAGCACCGGGCTGGCGGCATTGCCTTCCTCTCCCCCCTCCCCCGCATTGCGCCAATGCACTGGCCTTGCTGCATCAACCCGCTGGGAGCTCTCTGTGGACTGGAGCCCATCAGCGGAGGTCAAGGCTGGCCGTATGCGCCGATCAACTGGAAACTCCATACAGCTGGCCCCAACCTCCACTGATGGGCTTCAGTCCACAGAGAGCTCCAGGCGGGTGGATGGCTTCCTGGCAACAGCCCCAGCCAGTGAGGAGGCTGGGAGGGAGGTGGTGGCCTGGCGCTGGGACTGCCAGGGATCAAGTGCTGGGATCAGTGCCACTTTGCAGTGATCGGTGCTTCTTTGGGGTTGCCAGGGCTTAAGCACCAGTCCAACTGACTGGTTTCAATTGAACCAATCCATAGATGTTAATTTGTTGTGGGAAACCAGCAATAAGGCACCATTCTCAAGGCTGTCAGTTTTCTCTGTGGCTTCCTCCCAGCTGACTGGAGATAAGGCAGATGACTGAAGGCACATTCCTTTCACACCCCAAGTAAGATGCTTCAAAGAGAATAGAACAAACCAAAGGAAATACATTGTAGAAGACCCATAGGTCACCCCCCTTCTAAGCCCAATGGTCCCCCCACAAAAGAATGTCAAAACCCAAAAACAAAAGGTAAAGGAAAGGAATATATTAAGGGTCTCACACACCCATTATAAAATAAAACAGATTCTCATCTCTAGACTGTATAAAGGGAAATTACAGTATCTAATTCAGTGGAAAGGCTATCCTTTATTAGAAGCTATGTAGATAAAGAGCAAATATGTAAAGGCAGATAAATTTCATGATAAACATCCCCAAAAATCTAGAGTGCCTCGGAGTAATAGAGCAGGAGATTAGCAAGACATTAATGTGTACCTATGCTTATTATCTTCCAGGTACTTCTTTCTTTCTGGCTGAAGCCATTTTCAGTCATTCTCAGTTGCCACACAGACTGGGGAGGGAAAAAAAAGAAAATTAAAGTATTGCCAGACATAACACAGGTGTTGGAAGACGGAAAGGAGGGGTGACAAAAAGCCCACCAACTGCCTTTATTGAGTAGCGTGATCTGTGACATTCGAGGGGAAGGGAAATGTTACATTTTATTACATTGAATCCATGAAAATATTTTGGAGTTGGTTTCACTTTTGATCATGCCAATATTATGTAACCAATAAACATGTTCTTTGGGGAAACTTCAAGCCTCGGAGTTCTGATTTGTTTGGGTTCATTAGTCGGAACCTTGACAGCCGCTTTATAGAGCCTTGGTAAGACCACACTTGGAATACTGCATCCAATTTTGATCACCACAATATAAGAAAGCTATTGAGACTCAGGAGAGAGTGCAGAAAAGAGCAACAAAAATGATTAGGGGACTGAAGGCTAAAACATATGAAGAATGTTTGCAGAAATTGGGTATGTCTAGTGAAAAGAACTAGGGTTGACATGATTTCAGTGTTCCAATATTTGAGGGGCTACCACAAAGAAGATGCAGTCAACCGATTTTCTAAAGCACCAGAAAGCAGGACAAGAAGCGATGGGCTCTGTTATTCTGTTATATTTATCCTTGATATCTTGCGGGCAATACAAGGGAGGCATGGTTTAAGTATAAGGGGATATAACTGATGCCATTTTATATTTGGCTTGAAGAAATAATTTTACTTATGGTCAGTATTAATTTTTTATTAAATAGTTATTCCATTCATTTAGTGGTTCATTAATTTTGAGTAAGTAATTCTCTTTTTTCAGAAGCAGTATGTCAACGCTGCAAACATTGGATGTTTTTGCTTTGACAATATACAATATAAAGAGGCAGCCTTTTCCTTTATATTGTTTTGCTCTTAGAATTAGATGAAGCTGGGGGGAGGAGGAAGAATGTTTCCCCTGTTGTTTTTAATAAGATAAGAAATGGCACGTGGAAGAGAAGCTTTGCCCTTCAAACTGATTGGAGAATGTGATTTATGACTGCTAGTTGGAGGAGAGAATTGTGCCAGATATTAGGTACTGTAGGGAGGGGAATTCAGATCTTGGCATTCCACCATGCTGTGCCAATGCTTTGTTTTCATGATTAAAGACTCTTTAGGATAAACAATGCCTGAAAGTTCTTTGAAGTATTTCGTTAGTCGAACCATGACACAGTGTTTTTGAGTTGTAAAATGTGGTTATGTGTATCCCCTAAGTGGTTTTGCCTGCTCCATTATTTTTGTTCTTGTCTGCTTGGGTTCCCTTTTAGCTCGCTTTGTAGGCAAGGTACTTGTTCAGGATGGATCCTTATCCAATGGGCAAAGTTGATCAGCTGCCACATTCTGCTTGCAATTTCATCCACTGAAACACACTAAAGTACCTTTCAACCATTACCGTGAAATGTAATTCAATTAATGGGGAATGAGTTTACAGTTTATTTTTATTTGGGAATATGCAGTTCTTATTGCATTTTATAAAATAGGTTATTAGAATACTTTGATAGTTACATGTATCTGACAGAATAGACATTCAGAATTCTTTAACAACACTCCCTTTTATTTAGAATAAATAAAGATTGCAATATACTAAATGTGCAAAAAATATACTGACAGTTATGAAGGAAATCTGAATTCTGCAGTGTTATTTCTTTGAATTATAATTACAGTTTTTATTTCTGTCTTAATATTTTAAATCAAAAGCAGCATAGAAAAATTGGAAGGTGTAAAAATCTTTGCACTCCTTTCTAAAAATTAATAATCAGTAGTTGATGCAATCTATATTCTTTTTCTTAAAGAAAAAGGTTATGCAGATGGAAGCAGTTATCCTCAAGGAGACATACTATAGGTAAAGGTAAAGGTAAAGGTTCCCCCGCACATGCGTGCTAGTCGTTTCCGACTCTAGGGGCCGGTGCTCATCTCCGTTTCAAAGCCGAAGAGCCAGCGCTTGTCCGAGGACGTATCCGTGGTCATGTGGCCGGCATGACTGGACGCCAAAGGCGCACGGAACGCTGTTACCTTCCCACCGTAGTGGTCCCTATTTTTCTACTTGCATTTTTACGTGCTTTCGAACTGCTAGGTTGGCAGAAAGACATACTATAGAAGACAGCAAAACATCAGGGTTAAAGAGATTTTCCACCAATTACTTTTCTATTCCTAATCATATCTTTCAAAGATTACTGTTTATTGTTAAAAAAACTGGAGAAAGAGTTGTGGCAGATAAGTTACTTGATCTGCTGTATTTGTTATCTGCACAGTTGCTAATTATGAAATAATAGATTATTTAAACCTTTAATCTGAGAATTCAATCAAATCAATCTTCTCCTTTCTTCTTACTTATTTCTCAATTCTTTTTCAGACCAAGAAGAAAATTTTGAATTTATCATTGTGTCCCTTACTGGCCAGACATGGCATTTTGAAGCTACAACATATGAAGAAAGAGATGCTTGGGTCCAAGCAATAGAGAGTCAGATTCTGGCCAGCCTACAATCATGTGAAAGCAGCAAAAATAAGGTTAGAATGCTGACATATGCACAAGATCCATATTTCAGCACATACATGCTTAAGAATTATTTTCATCGTCATCATCATCACCATCACCCATTCTGAACAAAAGCTTCTCATTAAAATTGTACCTTTTTTCTAGTAATGCCTTTGGGTTTCAATAGATAACTGACAAAATATTTATCAAATTGGCTGAGAACTGGTCTATGAAACGATAGTCATATCACATTCTTTTGAAAGCAATACTTTACTTTACGTATAGTTATTTATAGGTATTTGACTTAATTTATTCAGTTTTTCCCAATGGAACTTAATAAATGAATAAATTCAGCTAGGCCTGGGTATATGTCTTTGGAATTTATATTATATGAAATATACTTTGTTAACTTTGTTAAGACTCAATACATTAAGAGCCATGGTGGCACAGTGCATAGAATGCAGTATTGCAGACTAAATCTGCCCACAGCCAGGAGTTTGATCCTGACAGGCTCAAAGTTGACAAAGCTTTCCATCTTTCTGACGTCAGTAAAATGAAGACCCAGGTTGTTAGGGGAAATATGCTAATACTATAAATTGCTTAGAGAGTGCTGTAAAGTATATGGAGCAGTACATAAGTCTAATGCTATTCCTTTTAAGTAATTTAAAACAACTTAGAAAGTTTATGATTTTAAACAAAATAAGTTAAATTGTATTTGCAGGAACAGTAATTATAATAGCTACTGAGTAATATGGTCATAAAAATAGCATGAATATTTAACAACAATTTAACATTTGTTAAACAAGGGAAGATGGGGCAGATGGGGGAAAATCAATCTACCATATTATACCTAGTTACATAAATTATTATATGATTCTCCTGAAATCCATCACCGGGAGTTCCTATAGTAAGTCTTAGGATTCACCTAATATAGAGACTGAAAGTCTCTCTTCATAGAAACTATATGTCCAAATCAAAGTAGACGTTATTAGCAGACCAGAGTCTAGGGGCTTTTTAAGCAAGCCATTGAATCAATTCCGATATTTGTTTGAAACTGCATGATTTTTTCTGCAAATAAAAGTGGAACTTTGAAAAATTGTTTTAATTTTTCAGAATTTCTGTATGAGAATGGATTGTTCTCTGTTCAGTGTATCTATTAATAATATCCTTCAGTGTTGAACTTGCTTTACCTCTGATAACTCCAGCTGGATTCTGAACATCCTATTCTCTATATGCCCCTTTACAGTTTGAAAAAAGCTTGAGCTCTCAGTAACGTGGTGAAAATTGTAAGCTGTTTAGATCCTGAATTGAAATATTTAAAGAAGCTAAGGGATCAACTCTCTGAGAAGTTACTGTAACTAAACTTCATCTTGGCCAACTCGCCAGAGCCAACTCACCAAGGCCAACTTGCCGCAGCCAATTATCCATGGGACAACTCGCCATGACCAACTCGCTGTGGGACAAGAGTTACAAGTTAATATCAAAGAAATGGTGGAATAAAATAATTAAAGAAAGTATGCAAAAGGAGGGACAGAATGAAATGTGAATGACAGAAATTAAAATATTTTTTTATTTATTTTAAATAATTAAATTGAATGGCAAATTGGCCGTGGCGGGTTTTCTTGTAGCAAGTTGGCCATAGTGAGTTGGCTACAGCAAGTTGGGCACAGTGAGTTGGCTGTGGCAAGTTGTCCCATTCAGCTAACTAAAGGCATCAAATGTTGTGATCATTCCACCTCTGTTTGAACTCTTTATCACCAGCAGACAAAGGTGTTGTGCCTGCATTTTCATTAGGTCTTATCTGTTGTTTGTATATTTCTTTAAATATGTACAGTCCCGACTATCAAGTCAGAATGAGATCATGGCTCTTCAGTCAATAAGAAACGTCAGAGGCAATTCTCACTGTGTAGATTGTGAAATACAAAGTAAGTAAAACCATTTCTATATAGGAAATGTCATCCTGAGCTTCTTAAAGCTTATGGTCTTTTTTGCATCATAGCTATCTGTGATGCTCTCTTGCTCTCTTGCTATTGTGTTCCATTTTCCTTTTTTTTGTTTGTGTTCATTAAAAATCTTAATGATAGTCATTTGGAACACTGTTGTCTTTTTTCTGTGTCATTGTTATTATCTTCTAGTAAGAGCAAAAATATTGGTAACTCTTAAATAATTTGTTATTTTTCTTAGTGGGCTAAGAAGAGAATCCTAATCATGCTAGCCTCAAGTATTACTCCACTCAGATGTATGCCATAGTGACAATAAAATACTGAGTGAAGTGCTCAGTATCAGTCTCTTGAATATATTTGCACTTCAAGGTTGAAAAAAAAGCATAAAGGATTGGTTCCAAATATTTCTTCCTGCTCAGGAAGCTTTTTTTTTCCCCCAGGGAAGATAGGTAACTGCAAGGGGTGAAGATGACCATTTTCAGACATTGCCTGTTTTGCAATAGCATTTTGCCAAATCCAAAGGCTTCTGTGAGTAAAAAAAGAAACCTACGTGCAGAAGTTTCTGGATCAAACTCATTATAAGCAAAACAGTTTTCTTTTTCTTTTGTTTTTTATTTACTTTTATTTACTTTTAAATATTGACATTTTGCTGTTGACATTCTACTTTCTGGGCTGTTTAGTTTTTATGTGTAATGGCTAGCTGTTAAGAGTTGCTAAAGAAAAGTGAAACCTTTTCACGTGTTGATCTCTAAGTATACACTTATCTGCTTCAGCACAATTCAAACTGTTCACATCTGACTCCCCCCCTCCCTAGTTAGAACGGAATTATGAAAATAAAGAAGTAATTTTAAAAGAGCAGTATATCCTAGTTATTTGAGAAATACTGTAGCCTACATTTATTGTTCATTAAATTTAACTTTATAAATTTAAAAAGATGTGCAGTCATTTTTTTTTGCATTTAGTTCATGTGTTATCTCATAAATAACAACATATCAGATTGGACCTGGTTTGTCCATTGTTTATTTGAGTGGGATTTACAATTATCCCCCCCCAAATCCACTCATTTGCCTTAATGTGCACATTTAAAGCTTTCATGAGGCAGGAAGATATCCAGTTTTATAATCTTGAACTGTATTAAATTAAATTAACTTATACTTAACTTAAATTAAAAAGATATACACCCATGATAAATATGTTAAGACTGTGATCTGTTAACTAAAGTGGGATTATAATTATTAGACAGCAGTGCTCATCTTAACATGCTCAGATGATCAGTTTAGAGCATTTTTTGCACAATAATTGTTCTTTTTTGTACAGAAAACATCCAAAGCATGCTTTAATAATATTTTATCATTGTATTCTGCATTTACACAATCTAAATTGCTTTGCCAAAAACATTAAATCACAACACTAACTAAATCAGATAGTTTGTGCAGCATGTTATGTCACCCTCTCTCCCCTTCAAACTACACTTAACCAAAGCTGTTATTAAATCAAGCTTAACATAACTGAACACAACCACTTTAAACTGATTAAGCATAGTTCACAAATGAATATGAAAGAATGAATACACAAAATGATGGGTATTAGAAATATAGCTTGGAATATGTTTGATTCAATTAAGTTAGATTTTTTTTTCTCCTTTATACGTTTAACCAATATTGCTCTCCTCTCTGCCATTTTTTATCTTTAGTTTTCTAGCCATCCTGTAAGGGGCATGATGGCCTAGTGGTTAAGATGCTGGGCTTGTCAACTGTAAGGTTAACAGTTTGAGAGCCAAGCACCACGTGAAGGGTTGAGCTCCCATTTCTGCCCCAGCTCCTGCCAAACTAGCATTTTGAAAGCATGCAAATTCAAGTAGATAAAACAGTGTTCCATGTGCCTAAGCATATAGTCATGCTGGCCACATGACCACGGAAGCATCTTAGGACAATGCTGGTTCCCTCAATTAGGTATCTGAGATGAGCACTGCTCCAGAGAGTCCAATATGGCTGGACAGGGAAAACCTTTATCTATCTATCTATCTATCTATCTATCTATCTATCTATCTATCTATCTATCTATCTATCTATCTATCTATCTATCTATCTATCTATCTATCTATCTATCT
>JAKJMR010017964.1:874323-892794 GCA_024449315.1 Daboia siamensis
TCTATCTATCTATCTATCTATCTATCTATCTATCTATCTATCTATCTTTCATGTCAGAGCATTCTCCTTTTCATTCTGTCACTCAGAGTACATAAGAAGAATAGGGTAATAAGTATTATGTCTTTTGGGCCTTAAAACCTTTAATCCTGTTTCATTTATTCTTTATTACATTGTACATTGTAAACAAAAAAGTAGTTATGCTACTTCCATGAAGAGGAGATACGAGTTAGCCCAGATTATTAGTAGAAAAATGTTTATTTTGTTTTCTTTATCAATAGATCCTGACTGGGCAAGTTTAAATTTGGGAGCACTCATTTGTATTGAATGCTCAGGGATACACCGAAACCTTGGTACACATTTATCACGTGTCCGTTCACTTGACTTGGATGATTGGCCTGTTGAACTCATCAAAGTAATGTCCTCCATTGGAAATGAATTAGCAAACAGTGTATGGGAAGAAAAAACCCAAGGCCGTGCAAAACCTGTTCCAAACTCCACAAGGTAGGGTCCTTTTGTAAAGACATTTTCAACATCTAATTTCAAAAAGCAATATATGATCTTAGAAAAGTTCATCTTTTGGAACTATCTGAACAGCAAGTTTTATAGATATTTCAGCAATGAATTTTGTAACATCTTGCTCCGCTTAAAACTTCTTGGTCACATTGAGTTTTACTTCCTGCTAAGACTTGGTAGTTTACAGTAATGCATTGTAGTTTTGTATTTTGTACAAAAAATTCATGGTAGAAACTAAAAATATATAACCACAAAATTATAAAACTTAATTATAATTACATGAGTCTAATATCTAAAGGAAATGAAAAAATTATTAAGTCAGAGCTATACTAAGTGATTACTAAATAATATGATTATTTATATTTACTAAATAATATGAACGATTTCTACATAAAATACATACTAAATGAACCCTTAATGCTAAATGAGTACTGTCAAAACATACAAAGATGTTTGACATTAATGTATAATTTATAAAACTGTCCCATTTTGCTAAATCAGTGATCCATAGTTTAAATTTTAAAAGCTACCAAAATATATAAGATGTGTGTGCTAGTATGCAGTAGTTGATTCCTTGCTGCTTCACTTTTTTTAATATAATATTTTATTGATTTTATTTTACAATTGGATATTTAAAAAGCAGTGTGATGATTGGGTAAATCAATACTTCAATAGTGTACATAAATCTTTAGTATAAATCTCATGTATAATATCAAATATTTCCTCTCTTATTCCATTAATATCTGTTATCTCATATTGGGCTAGTACAATTCTTATTGTTATCAACTAAATAAAAACACTTTGCTACGGTTATCAATAATTTTTAGCTTATACATATCTTAATTGCGTTTCCACTTAATCCTTGTATATAATCAATGTCCTATTATTGCTTTTTTTTCAGGCTTTAATTTCCCATCAATATTCAAAGTAACACTATTATTTATGATTTCCAAGTTATTTTATGTTTAGGTGACCAAACGTTCTCAACTTCTCTCTTTTTCCCTTTTCATACCAAAGTCTAATATTCTGGTTACACATCTTATCTATTTATTTATAATATTGCTCTGTGTTCTAAAAGTTATCTATTTTTCACCATGTTCAACCATCTAATTGATAATACAGTATCCCCTCTAATAAATCAAAACTATTATAGGTGTTGTCTAGGTTAACCAATAATTCAGTAATATACCTAAATTTTTAGTTTAAGTCTAATATTAGAACATCAAATACTTCCTCTCTCTTTCCAGTAATATTTATTATGTCATATTGGGCAAACATAATTCTTATTTTCAACTAAGTGGAAACAACTTTGTTACATTTATGATAATTTTTAGCCTATACATATCTTAATTACATTTGCAGACTTAATATCCTTCTATGAACAATGTCCTGTTATTGCTTTCCCCCCCAAACTTTAATTTCCCATCAATATTCAAGAAAACACTATTATTTATAATTTCCAAGTACTTTATGTTTAGGTGCCAAAAGCTTCAATAATAATAATAACAATAACAATAATGATGATGATGATGATGATGATGATGATGATGATGATGATGATGATGATGATGATGATGTTGGAAGGGACCTTGGAGGTCATCTAGTCCAACCCCTGTTCAGGCAGGAAACCCTGTACCATTTCAGACAAATGGCTGTCCAATCTCTTCTTGGGGATGTCTAGTTTAATGAAGAAAAGGGTGAGGGGTGACATGATAGCAGTGTTCCAATATCTCAGGGGCTGCCACAAAGAAGAAGGAGTCAAGCTATTCTCCAAAGCACCTGAAGGAAGGACAAGAAGCAATGGATGGAAACTAGTCAAGGAGAGAATCAACCTAGAACTAAGGAGAAACTTCTTGACAGTTAGAACAATTAACCAGAAGAACTACCTGCCTCCAGAAGCAGTGAATGCTCCAACACTGGTTACATATCTTATCTATTTAATTATAATGTTACTCTATTTTCTAAAAGTTATCTATTTTCCAACATATTCAACCACCTAATTGGTAATATAATATCCCCTCTAATAAGTCAAAGCCATTATTTTCTTATCCTTACTCTGGCTTTCTTCCTTTGCCAGCTAACCTTCCATGTCAATGCCTTTGAATCATCAAATAATTCTCCCTCTATTTTTATATATATTATTTGGAATAAGAAAGACCATTTGGTTGAAGTTTTTTTGGAAGAACAAGCCCATTGTTGTTGTTAGCTGCGAAGTCATGTCCGACCCATCGCAACCCTATGGACAACGTTCCTCCAGGCCTTCCTGTCCTCTACCATCTTCTGGAGTCCATTTAAGCTCACACCTACTGCTTCAGTGACTCCATCCAGCCACCTCATTCTCTGTCGTCCCCTTCTTCTATTGCCCTCAATCTTTCCCAGCATTAGGCTCTTCTCCAGTGAGTCCTTTCTTCTCGTTAGGTGGTCAAAGTATTTGAGTTTTAGCTTCAGGATCTGGCCTTCCAAAGAGCAGTCAGGGTTGATCTCTAGGACTGACTGATTTGATCGCCTTGCAGTCCAAGGGACTTGCAGTGGTCTTTTCCAGCACCAGAGTTCAAAGGCCTCTTCTTTGGCACTCAGCCTTTTTTATGGTCCAACTTTCACTGCCATACATTGCAACTGGGAAGACCATAACCTTGAATATACACACTTTTGTTGACAGGGTGATGGGTCTGCTTTTTAGTGTGCTGTCTAGATTTGCCATGGCTTTCCTCCCCAGGAGCAAGCGTCTTTTAATTTTTTGGCTACAGTCCCCATCTGCGGTGATCTTGGAGCCCAGGAAAATAAAATCTGTCACTACTTCCATTTCTTCCCCATCTATTTGCCAGGAATTGAGAGGGCCGGATGCCATGATTTTGGTTTTCTTAATGTTAAGTTTCAACCCAAGTTTTGCACTCTCCTTCTTCACCTGCCACAAAAGGCTCTATAGTTCTTCTTCACTTTCTGCCATTAGAGTGGTATCATCTGCATATCTTAGGTTGTTGATATTTCTTCCGGCAATCTTAATTCCAGCTTTTGATTCATCTAGCCCTGCCTTTCTCATGATGTGCTCTGCATATAAGTTAAATAGGCAGGGTGACAGTATACAGCCTTGCCGGACTCCTTTCCCAATTTTGAACCAATCAGTGGTTCCGTGTCCAGTTCTCACTGTTGCTTCTTGATCCACATATAGGTTTCTCAAGAGATAAATAAGATGGTCTGGTACGCCCATCTCTTTAAGAACTTGCCACAGTTTGTTATGATCCATACAATCAAAGGCTTTAGAATAGTCAATGAAGCAGAAGCAGATGTTTTTCTGGAACTCTCTAGCTTTCTCCATGATCCAGCGTATGTTGGTAACTTGATCTCTAGTTTCTCTGCCTCTTTGAAATCCTGCCTGTACTTGGGGTAGTTCTCAATCAACATACTGCTGGAGTCTAGCTTGTAGGATTTTAAGCATAACTTTACTAGCATGAGATATGAGTGCAATGGTGCGATAGTTTGAACATTCTTTGGCACTGCCTTTCTTTGGAATTGGAATGTAAACTGATCTTTTCCAATCCTGTGGCCACTGTTGAGTTTTCCAAATTTGCTGGGAAATTGAGTGTAGCACTTTTACTGCATCGTCTTTTAACATTTTGAATAGCTCAGCTGGAATACTGTCACCTCCACTAGTTTTGTTGTTGCTCAGCTTTTCTAAAGCCCATTTTACTTCACATTCTAGGATGTCTGGCTCGAAGTCAGTGACCACCTCACTGTGATTATCAGGGATGTTAAGCTCATTCCTGTATAGTTCTTCTGTGTAATTTTGCCACCTCTTCTTAATCTCTTCTGCCTCTGTTAGGTCCCTGCCATTTTGGTCCTTTATCATGCCCATTTTTGCATGAAACGTTCCCTTCATCTCTCCAATTTTCTTGAAGAGATCTCTGGCTCTCCCTATTCTATTGTTTTCTTCTATTTCTTTGCACTGTTCATTTAAGAAGGCATTATCTCTTCTAGCTATTCTTTGGAATTCTGCATTCAATTGGGCGTATCTTTTTTTTCTCCCTTGCCTTTCACTTCCCTCCTTTCCTCAGCTATTTGCAAAGCTTCCTCAGACAGCCATTTTGCTTTCTTGCATTTCTTTTTCTTTGGGATGGTTTTGGTTGCTACCTGTTCTACAATGTTGTGAACCTCTGTCCATAGTTCTTCAGGCACTCTGTCTATCAGATCTAATTCCTTAAATCTATTTGTCACCTCTACTGTATATTCAATAGGTATATGATTTAATTCATACCTGAGTGGCTTAGTGCTTTTCTCTACTTTCTTCAGTTTAAGCCTAAACTTTGCAATGAGAAGCTCATGGTCTGAGCCACAGTCAGCTCCTTGTCTTGTTTTTACTGACTGCATAGAGCTTCTCCATCTTTGACTGCAGAGCACATAGTCAATCTGATTTCTGTGTTGACCGTCTGGTGATGTCCATGTGTAGAGCCATCTCTTGGGTTGTTGGAAAAGAGTGTTTTCTATGACCATCGTATTCTCTTGAGAAAATTCTATCAGCCTGTGCCCTGCTTCATTTTGTACTCCAAGGCCAAACTTGCCTGTTATTCTGTTTATCTTTTGGCTTCCTACTTTAGCATTCCAATCTCCCATGATGATAAGGACATCATTTTTTGGTGTTAGTTCTATAAGGTGCTGTAGGGCTTCATAGAACGAGTCCCTTGGACTGCAAGGTGATCAAATCGGTCAGTCCTAGAGGAGATCAACCCTGACTGCTCTTTAGAAGGCCAGATCTTGAAGCTAAAACTCAAATACTTCCTAATGAGAAGGAAGGACTCATTGGAGAAGAGCCTAATGCTGGGAAAGATTGAGGGCAATAGAAAAAAGGGACGACAGAGAATGAGGTGGCTGGATGGAGTCACTGAAGCACTAGGCGTGAGCTTAAATGGACTCCAGATGATGGTAGAGGACAGGAAGGCCTGGAGGAACGTTGTCCATAGGGTCGCAATGGGTCGGATATGACGTCGCAGCTAACAACAATAACAACAACAGATACAGTTAATACAGTATTTTAAATTAAAGCATTCTTTTTTTATTATTTCTCTGAATTCACTTTTCTATTTCTCCCATTTTCCATTTTACTATCTCTATTCTAAACATCTCTTTTCTCAGCTCCATTATATGCTCAAGTATCTTGTCAAATTTATGGCTGGACTAGGCAAAAAACAGCAGGACTTTTCTTGATCAGTGTGAAATGCCAAAATATTACATGATGCAAGCCCAAGCCATTGAAAAGTTTATTAGGTATTTTTTTCTTGATCTCAGACTTAGCTGATTCATTCTCTAGTTTTCTGATTGGTGCATATGGGAAAGGGGGTGAAGCCACCAAGTATTAGCTGGGGTTGTAGCAACTAATAATGAGCAGGAAAGCTGTTAAAGGATTCTATTCTGAGAACCACTGTCAAACATTCAAACAATTCTGTCTGCAGCCATCTTTACTTCATTTTCGGTTGCCACAGCCATGGGAAGGGGAGATGTGTTGTTTTAGTTTAGCCATAAAAAATACTTTCTTGTGGGAACCAAGGTTAAGCTGCCTATGTTTTTGTTGTGATTCTATGTCAGCCTGTGCTCCCAGCAGCTGAGTCCAAGGCAGCTGAGGAGGAGGAGGAGGAGTGGTTTGGAGACCCTTCAAGGTCAGAGGGAGCTCTGATTTATTACAGGACTCTCAGTCAGAGCAAGTCAGGCCCCTCCAGTCGTGTTTGTTATGAAGCTCAGCTGTGTGAGGAGCAGGGTTCAGACTCAGAGGAGTCACAGCTGAATCTGTTTAGAGACGCTAGAAGCAGAAGGCAGTTGAGCAGAGGAGACCAGAGGAAATCTATGAAGCAACTCAGCGAAAGGAGGAGAAGGCATTGAGAAGCCACGCCTTGGGACTGTTAATAAAAGGGCAAGGTGTGGGCAGTGCTGGCTGCTGAAGGCAACCGTTCATAGAAATCCAAAGAAAATCCTGGTCTGTTCTTGCTAATCTTCCTGTTTAACTCTTGTTTGAGGTTTGAATCATTTATTTTTATTAAGGAAAATATCTTGCTATTTTTGTGTTTGAAGGACTTTCTTATTTGGAACTGTAAATAAATTTGGGTTGGGTTTTTCCAGCCTATTGATTTAAACAGAAAAAAGGGGTTGTCCTTGAAGCAAACTGGGATGGTCGTAGGCTGGAACAGAACAACAGGTTAGTCCCAGATACTACTGGAGGTCTGCCAGTACCAATCAATGCAGGCATCCTGCTAGCCCAGATTGACACTGCCATTCTCCTAGCCCTGATCGCTACCAGTGCCTGGTAAGCATTGACTGCTATCAGTGCTATGCCAGCCCTGAGTGCTGATGGTGCCTGGCCAGCCCAGATTTCCACCAATGCCCAGCTGATCCCAATCCCTATCGGTGTCCTGCCAGTCCAAGACCCCACCACAGGTTTTCCAATGGGGGGGGGATTTCAGCAGCCCCAACCACAGTTGCCTGGCTTACTACAGGCTCTCTGGGATCATCGTCCAGCAGATCCACCTCCCCTCAGGCCCACTTTTGATAGAGACCCCAGCTGTGGTCTCATGTGAATCATCTAGGTAAACCAGGACCCCCTTATATAGGTGCTCTCTTAGCACGTCATTAATTAATTGCATAAAGACTGCGGGGGGGCCTTGCAGTCCAAATGGCAGTACTTTGAACTGGTAGCAACCCATTGGGCAATTGAATGCAGTCTTCCATTCATCTCCTTCCTTAATCCTAATGCGGTAATATGCTTCTCTCAGGTCTAGTTTGGTAAAAATCCTTCCTTTCGATAGGTGGGATAGCATATCCTTCATTAGGGTTAGGGGATACAGATTACATTCATTAATTGCGTTCAGAGATCTATAGTCCACGCATAAATGATAAGAACCATCCTTCTTCTCCCTGAACAGAACCGGGGTAGCCACTTTGGATTTGGCAGGCTCAATAAATCTTCTTTTTTTTTTCTTTATTAATCTTTCCATCTCCGTTGTTTCCTTTGGGCTCATGGCATACATCCTGTGCTTTGGGAGTTTTGCCCCGGGTTTGAATTCTGTAGCGCAGTCTGTGGGGCGGTGGAGGGGAAGTTCATCTGCCCATTCCTCACTGAAAACTTCAGCAAGGTCCCTGTATTCCTCCGGTATTTCGGGTAAACTCTTCTCTTCCCCCACCGATGCTGACTCCTCTCTTTGGATTGGGGGGATACTTTGGGGATTTAAGCTCCTATGCTCCCTCTCTGGGAAGTTGAGTTCTGCTGTCCTCCAATTTATTCCATTTCTTCAGCCATTCCAGTCCTAAAATCATTGGGCATTCCATGCCTGGGGCCACTACCAACGTTATGTCTTCCTCGTGAGACCCCAGGGAAAGGTGAATTGGTAGAGTGGCTAGGGTAGCTTCTCCCCACTGCTATTGACCCACCTAATTGGCTAAAGGAGATTGGTTATTTTAGTCTCCTCACTGGGATGCTCAATCTCCCCACCAGCGTCAGGCTGATGAGGCAACGAGTGCAACCAGAGTCTATTAGTGCTTTTACTTTGACAGCTTCAGGTATAGAGGAAACTAATATAGTCACTGTCTTAAGGATGGGTGGAACGGATCCACTTACCAAAGGTTCTCCATCTGAGCTGTCTTCCGAGGTGTCCACCGCCCCTGCGGTGTAGGCCGGAATCCAATCCCAGTTCTTGGCAAGGGTTGTGGACTCTACAGCCTCTGTCCCCTTCATGGAAGATTCTTTTGGGTTGCCTTGGGGCTTCCCTAGTTTCTTGGAGGGTGATGCCTCTGATTTACGCTGGGGGGATTTTGAGCGGCATTCTGCAGCACGGTGACCCTCTCTCCTGCATTTGAAACAGCCTGTTGATTTTTTAGCTGTGGTTTTTCCCCCTCGCGTGTTTGCTCGGTTGGCGGGCGGGCCCATGGTTTCCCCCGGTGGTGCCTCTTCAGTAGGTCTATCTCCGCCTCCTCTGCCAGGACATACCAGTCGTCGAGATGGTGTGGGTCTCCTCGAAGCAGGCAAGCATTATACAGGTTGTAGTTTAGCCCATCTTTGAAATGGCTAAGGAGGATATCTTCTGGCTAGTTCAGCTTGCTGGCAATGGCTCGGAATTCTTGAGTATATTCAGCCACCGGCCGTCTGCCCTGCCTGACTGTTTTGATTTTCTCCTGGGCCTTACAATCAGCCAAAGGATCCTCAAACTGCCTCCTCAAGGATGACATGAATCAGTTGAAGTTGAGTTCTGAGGCGTTGGAGTCATGCAGGTTTACCACCCAGTCTGAAGCCGGTCCGTCCAGGGCGGATTGTACGATATGGATGCGGGCTTTGTCACTGGGGATGTTCCATCCATATTATTCCATACAGCTGAGGACTTGGGTTAGGAAAAAGCCCAAGTGTGGTGGCTCCCTCCTGAATTTTGCTTCCAGAGGTGGAAGTCTTTGAATGGATTGTTGTCTGTGCTGCGGGTGGTATTGCCCCTCATCCTGATCCCCATCTGTGGTTCTGGGGTAGTGGGTATTACTGAGGCAGCAACTCCTGTTCCAGCGGATGTCCCTGGTGTTGCAGGTACCGGATCCCCTCCACTTTCTCTCCAGTTGCGGTCCCAGGTGCTGCTGCAGCTGTGGTACTCAGCTTTCTCCTCTCTTAGTGAACTAAGGGTTTTCTTCATCAGGACAATAGCTCTCTCTAGGACCCACTCCTCTTCACTGACGTGCAGGGAGTTCTCCATCTCTTGCCTCCATTCAGGTTCGTGGCCGCCCCACCTCAGGGTCACTTTCCTCGATGCCTTTTCCCACTCAATTTTCCTTCCAATGCCCATCAACCACCGTGGTTTGCGGTTTTGAGTCTCCGCCACCTCTTCCCTGGAGGAATCTGATGCTTCAGCTTCCGACCATTGGTGGGGTTTCAGTTGAGGGAAAAACTCCCTTTCCATGGGGCTTTCGTCCTGCCTTGCTTTGTCGTTAGACATTGTATATTTTGCAGAGTCCCCCGGTAAGGGTTTTTCTTCCAGGTTGACTCTTACTGCAGATCCTGTCTAATGTCAGATCCCACCCCAATCCACTTCCTAGGAAAGAAGAACTCTTGGAGACAGAATTGTCCAAAAAGGAACTTTTACTAAAACATGATTGTCAGTGGAAAATCTAGACAGGATCTGAAAACTGTGTTACAGATTGATACTTTTAAAATGTCCCCGAGTGAAATCCCCTCCCCTCAGTCCATTTGGTCAGTCCTGGATCAATTAAGGTTCAGGTGTCAAAACCTTCCAAGGGAGGAGGGATCTTCCATGCCTTTAGGACATTTCCTTCCTCCCTTTCAGATTCTAATCAGAGATACAAACCAGATCTCTCCCCCCTCTCTTTCTTTGTTCTTCTCAGTTCAAAGGTTCTTCCCCTGGTCTGATGACGCCTCCAGGCAGGCTGAATAAACACTCTTGCAACAAAAGGATAAGGATGGCCAATTAACATCTTCTCTTCTCCTCCTTGGGAATGGCAGAATCCAGTGAGGGATGTAAGATTTTAGAACATACAGATAGGGATTTATGAATGGGATATAAATGGATTCTGACAAAGGGATTTTATTGTGGAATTACCGGAAAGTAGAGGGTTAGGATGCTGAGCTTGTCGATCAGAAGGTCGGCAGTTTGGGACTTCCGGGTGGCAAGGCGCCGACAACGACAGCTGCTTTCAGGTTGTCAGCTTTGCGGCTTTGTAGAACCGCCGAAAACAGCGCCGATCAGCTGTTTCGGCGGTTCGGAAGCCCCCTCCTCGGGAGAAGAGGAGGGGGTGAGTATCCAAGTAGGGGAAGGGCTCTCCGGGGCCGCCAGAGCTTAAAGTTCTGGCGGCTGAAGGATTGAGCCCCCCCCGAAGCTTGGATTTCTCCGGGCTGCGCAGCGTTTCTGCTCCGTGTCTTTTCGAGCAGAACAAGGCGAACACAACCATCCCTGCTTACAGGAATGGACTTTGGAAGACAAGAAAGCAGGCAGAGCGATGCAAGAGAATAAGGAGTAAGTGAACTTTTGATCTTTGGCTCAATCCACATTGAAGACCCTGAAAGTGAAAGTGCGTAGTTGCAATAGTGGAAAAAAATGGCGGCTAAATCTTCTAAACTTACTAAAAGTGCGGGGGCTTCCCCCCTGCCGCAATCTTCAGTGCAAGTTATAGCACCTCCTGCACCTTCACCTTCGCCTGTTTTAACAGTTAAAGTTTTGCAAGATGCTTTGGAAAAGCATTCACAGCAATTAGCTGAAATTATGGATGAAAAGTTGGAAGAGAAGTTTACAGTAATAAGGGAGGACATCTTGCTTGCATTTCAAGGCATGGCGATATGTATTGAACGCCTGGACGAAAGAGTGGAGGACCTCAGTCAAAATAATATTAAATTGGATGCTAAGATATTAGAGACTGAGAATGCGGTGGATAAAATTGACTATGACCTGACACTGGTACAATACCATGAAATGGAATTTGCTGTGAGAATTAGAGGTCTTAAGGAGAATCTTAAGGAAGATTTGAAGAAAATAGTTTCTGTTGCTTTGGAAGATGTGTTGGGAAGGCCAGCTGAAGGAATTGCAGAAGATATAGATAAAATCTTCCGTGTTAATTCCTGGATTGCAAGACAAAGGAAACTACCTAGAGATGTGGTTGTTTATTTTACAAAGAGAGCAACCAGGAATGAAGTTATTCAAGTCTCTTACAATACTAAGCTTGTGATTGCAGAGCAAGAAGTCTTGGTTCTAAAAGAGATCCCTCCAAAAATTTTAAGGAAACGAAAGGAATTTGCATTTCTGGCACAGGAGCTTAAGCGACGTGATATCAAGTTTAGATGGGAGATCCCAGTGGGTATGGTGGTAATGTATGAAGACACAAGATACCGTCTTGCTACAGTGATGCAGGCACGTGATTTTTATAGCAATGTTTTAAAAGCAATCCCCATACCACTTTTGGAATCAACAAAGGAGGGAAAGTCTCAAGATGCCGAAGGAATACAGACAGATGAGAAAGCAGCAGGAGTGGATCAAATTTCAACAGTATCAGAAGAAGTAAGAGACCAGAGGATTACGCGTGCTGCTTCGAGACGAATCAGATGTGAGCAAGAGCAGGATCAGCAGAATGTTGTGGAACTTCCAAAGCGTACCTATAGCGAAGCTGTGGGAGGAGCGCGGCCTAAAAATGTGAAGGGGATCTTGGAAGACGCGCTCCAAAAGCTTCGGGTTGCCAAAAATGGTGACTAAGTTTTTAACTTGGAATGTCAATGGATTAAATTCACCACAGAAGAGAAAGAAAATCTTTCAATATTTAAAGCAATTTAAGACTGATGTTATTTGCTTACAAGAAACACATATTAGAGCTATGGACCAAAAGTATTTATTAAATTCAAGATTAGGTACACAATTTATTGCTTCTGCAACAAACAAGAAAAATGGAGTGGTTATTTATGTTAAGAATACAATTACAGCAGAGTTAATCGAAGCAGATAAACAAGGAAGATATGTTATTGTGGACTTGTTAATAGAAGGCAAAAAAACTCTTTTGGTTGGATTATATGCTCCTAATCAACAGCAAGCTGATTTTTATAGTTTATTACACAGCAAGATTACCCAATTGGATTACAAATCTTTTATTTTTATGGGAGACTGGAATGGTGTTTTGAATGTACAAATGGATAAGAGTGGATCTTATAGAAGTACCCCAAGTCATGCTGAATTGCCTAAGTCTTTTTTTGAGATGATGGATGATATGGAACTACGTGATGTTTGGAGGGAGAGGAACTCACAAGAAAGGGATTATACTTTTTTTTCTGATAGACATCAATCTTTTTCTAGGATTGATTTTATATTACTGACTAATGATCTTTTTTTTAGAACTAAGAAGATAAAGATTTGTTCAAGGATTATGTCTGACCACAGTCCAGTTTGGTTAGAGATTGGAAAAGACATTAGAGAAAGACGTTCCTGGCGTTTAAATGAGAATCTGTTTAGAAATCAGAAAAATGTGGAAGAGTGTAAAAAACAGATGAAGGTTTTTTTTGAAACAAATATGCATAAGGGTACTTCTATGGAAATGGTATGGGATGCTAGTAAGGCGTATATGAGAGGTGTGTTGATATATCTTAATAATAAATATAGACGTAATTTGGAATTTAGGAGGAAGGAATTAGAGATAGAGATTAAGGAAAAAGAAAAGGCTTTAATTTTGAATCCATCGGATGTGAAGATCAAAGAGGCTATTAAGTTATTAAGAGGACAATTTGACAAGTTAATGGCTGATCAGGTGGCAACTAATCTACGGTTTGCAAGGCATAATACTTTTTGCAATGCCAATAAACCAGGTAGATGGTTAGCTTATATGTTAAGGAAGAAACAAAGGGTTTCTAATATAGATAAAATAGAACATAAGGGAAAGGTTGTGTATCAACAGAATCTTATCAAGGAAACCTTTGTTGATTTTTATTCTAAATTATATGCTAGAGATAAGATTAACGAAATAGACATTGATTTATATTTAAAAGACGTTAGCATCCCGGTTCTTACGCAAGAGCAAAAAGAAGAGATGAATCAGTTGATAACTGAGGAAGAAATATTCTTGGCAATTAAACAGTTAAAAGCAGGTAAAGCGCCAGGCACGGATGGTTTGACTGCTGTGTATTATAAAAATCTACAGTTTGAGATGATAAAGCCATTAAAGGAACTGTTTCAGACAATTCAAAAAGGGGGTGGAGTGCCTCCGTCTTGGAAAACTGCTTTTATTTCTTTAATCCCGAAAGAAGATCAGGACGTTACTCAAGCAAGAAATTATAGGCCAATATCACTTTTGAATACGGACTACAAGATATTTGCTAAGGTTTTAGCTAGTAGACTGATGAGGGTATTGCAACAGGTAATTCATGGTGATCAAACTGGGTTTATAAGTGGTAGACAAATGAAAAATAATGTGAGACATATAGTTGATTTGTTGGAATTTCTGGAAAGGAATAACCAGATCCCTGCAGAATTGATCTTTTTGGATGCTGAAAAAGCCTTTGATCAATTGGATTGGAAATTTTTGCTGAAAGTATTAGATAAAATGAATTTTGGGGATGAATTTCTACAACCAATCAGGGCATTATATCAAAAGCAAACAGCTCGAATAATTGTTAATAATAGTTTGACTGAAATGTGTAATATTGAAAAGGGTACGAGACAGGGTTGCCCGTTATCACCCTTATTATTTGTCTTAACGTTGGAGATATTACTGATTAAAATACGGAATTCGGAAACAATTAAGGGAATTCAAATAAGAGATCAGGATTATAGATTGAGGGCGTTTGCGGATGATCTGGTTATTACGTTGACACACCCAGAAAATTCTGTTATGGAATTGATGGAGTTAATATCGCAATATGGGAAAGTTTCTGGATTTAAGGTTAACATACAAAAAACTAAAATGTTATCTAAAAATATGACAGTATTACAAAAGGTAGCTTTAGAAAGGTTAACTGGATTTGAAATTGTTGAAAGGGTTAAATATTTGGGGGTATACTTAACACCCTCAAATGTAAAATTATATAAAAACAATTATGAAAAGTTATGGAACAAAGTGCAAAAAGAATTGGATAGTTGGAAAAAATTACAATTGTCATTATTGGGAAGAATTGCAGCAGTAAAAATGAATGTTCTGCCAAAATTCTTATTTTTGTTTCAAATGATACCCATTCTCAAAAAGGATTCAAATTTGGAGGAATGGCAGAAGGGTATTAATAAATTTGTTTGGGCAGGGAAAAGGCCACGGGTTAAATTTAAAATTATGCAGGATACGCGTGAAAGAGGTGGTCTAAAAATGCCCAATCTTAAACTATTAGATTTAATAGTTTATTGTTATTAGTATATGGGAGTTTATGATTGTTTATTTTATTTTTATACCTTGTATCCAGCTCTGGGACGTCGGGGAGGGGGGAGGGGGGAAGGGGAGGGTGAGAGGGTGGGATAGGGTTGGGAAGGGAGGGAAGGGTTGGGGGGTGGGATGTTAAAGATAAAATGTATTGAAAAACTTTTCAATAAAAAAAAAAAAAAGAAGGTCGGCAGTTTGGTGGGTCAAATCCTGAGTGCTGCGTAACAGAGTGAGCGCTTGTTACTCGTCCCAGCTTCTGCCAACCTAGCAGTTCGAAACCATGTAAAAATGTAAGTAGAAAAATAGGGACCACTACGGTGGGAAGGTAACAGCTTTCTGTTCGTCTTTGGCGTCTAGTCATGCCGGCCACATGACCACGGAGATGTCCTCGGACAAGTGCTGGCTCTTCGGCTTTGAAATGGAGATGAGCACCGGCCCCTAGAGTTGGAAACGACTAGCACTCATGTGCGGGGGAACCTTTACCTTTACCTTTTAGTGGAGATATGGTAATATGGACTGTGATTGACTTTTTTTCTAAGCAAGATCATTTCATTGCCTGCACCAATCTTCCTTCTGCAAAGAAACTAGCAAGAATGTTTCTCAAGCATATCTATCAGCTCCCTGGAGCTCCAAAGTGGATTATTTCAGATATCGGGGTGCAATTCACTGCCAAGTTCTGGGGAGACTTTCTGAAATTTATTGTGTCTGCACAAGGGCTGTCATAGTCTTTTCAACCATCTACTAATGGAGCTGCTGAAAAAGCTAACTCTATGGTAGAACGTCCTCGGACAAGCGCTGGCTCTTTGGCTTTGAAATGGAGATGAGCACCGGCCCCTAGAGTCAGAAATGACTAGCACGCATGTGCGGGGGAACCTTTACCTTTACGTTTTATGGTAGAACAATATATTGGATGCTATATTGATTACCAACAAACAACATGGGCTGACCTCCTCCACTTTGCCCAGGTGGCTTGCAATAACATAGTACATAGCAGCACTGGACTCACTTCTTTTAAAATAGTTACTGGTAGAGAATTTATTCCCATGCCTGAACTTCTCCAGGACCCTTCTGCTTCTCAAACTTTAGATCAATGGGTGACTTCTTGGAAAGCTGTTTGGGATAATGTGAAAGCGGTTTTAACAAAAACCTCAAAAATTTACAAAGAGCAGGCAGACAAGAGAAGGGCCCCACAGAGGCCATTTCATGTGGGTGATAAAGTTTACCTCTCTACAAAATATTTAAGACTCAAACTGCCTAATAAAAAATTCCTTGGACCTTTCCCCATAGTGCAGATCATAAACCCAGTCACTATAGAACTAAAGCTCCCTCCCCTTTAAGGGAAAGTTCACCCTGTGTTCCATTGCAGCCTATTGAAGCTATACAGAGAATCTTCATTGCGACCTCCCCCAAAGCAGGCACCTGGTCCCCTTGCAGTGGAGGGAGTGACTCATTATAAAATAAAATAAATCCTTGATTCTAGGTTGTACAAGGGCAGGTTACAGCATCTAGGGCAGTGGAAAGGTTACCCACAATCAGAAGCCACCTGGGTAAAAAGTGCTGATGTAAAAGCTGATAGATTAATATTTTATAAATTTTATAAATTTTATAATAAGCATCCAAATAAGCCTAATGGTGATTCCTGACTCTAAATTCCTTTTTTACCTACAGGATTTCTCTCTTCTTTAGAGGATCTGACTGTCAAACCTTAAAACGATTCTGTCTGCAGCCATTGAAAAGTATATTAGATATTTTTTATTTCTTGACCTCAGACTTAGCTGATTCATTGGAATTTATTTCATCTTTGTGATTTAAGCTAAGGCTAAGTTTAGAAACATTTCCAAAATGAAAACCAACATTATAACCTAGCAGTCAAAAGAAGTAAATATATCCAGAGCGAGCCAATTTGATGATTATGGCTAGAAAGCAGGAGATTAAAAATTTGAGGCCTCCTTCAGGCACAAAACCTAGCTAGTTGACTTTGGGCTAGCCCATCTCACTAGGTTGTTGTGCAGAAAACAAGAGGCAGGAATATTAGATACTTCTGCAATCTTGAGCTTTCCAAAATATATATTTTAAAAGGCCAGGTAAAAATATCATCATCATCCTCAAACAAAAAAAAATGCAAGCTATTCTGAATTCTAAGCACATTTCTCCTATATGAAAAAATAATAAGCCATCTACATTTCGCCATTTAGGATTTCTATATCAAAGGCAAAGCATTGGAAATTTATAAAATAGGCAAAATGGGGGTAGAAGGCAAGGGGTGATGGGGAAGTTTCAAAGCTTCACAACAAGCAAAACCACCTGGTCTCTGATGGTTGCCTATGAACAGTGATTCAGCCGGGTTTGCACCGGATCGGCAGAACCAATACCTATTTTTTTGTTGAATTCGGCAAACAAGTTATGATAAATCTGTGTTTTCCGGAACATGTCTGGTTTTTGTTCATCCTCCTTCCAGAGGGGAAAAAAACCCTCCTCAAAAGAGAGGAGCGAGGAAAACCAAATGGAGATACGGCTCCTTCGATCACATCACTCAGGTAAAAACTAGGTATTGCTTCTCAAAGGTAATTTCAGGAATAAACGCTTCATCTCTCTAGTTTCCTGATTGGTGCATATGGGAAAGGGGGTGAGGCTACCAAGTATTAGCTGGGGTTGTGGCTCTGGAACTTTTTCCTGTCTAGCTATACGGAGCACAACAGATGATGAGCGGGAAAGCTCTTAAAGGTTTCTGTTCTGAGAACCACTGTCAAACATTCAAATAATTCTGTCTGCAGCCATCTTTACTTCATTTTCGGTTGCCACAGCCATGGAATGTGTTATTTTAGTTTATCCATAATAAATACTTTCTTGTGGGAAACAAGGTCAAGCTGCCTAAGTTTTGGCCAGCTGGAGATATACCGTTAGAAAGCCCACCAAAGTAGTTAATTGGGGATTGTGATTTATCACAACTGTAGGAGTGGGGAGTTCAACTTTTACTTTGTAACCTTTGCAGGGTGGGAACTTTCAGTCTTGTGTTCACCTTTGATCGTGCTGATACTATGTAGCCATTAAAAGTATTCTTTGAGGAAAGCAATTGCTTCAGAGTTCTTATTTTCTACTAGTCTCATCTATTGGAACCATGACACGGTTGTTAAATCATTTGAATCCCACCACTGCCTATGGACCTCTGATTAGAGCAGATTTAAAAGCTTTAGCAATTGGCTTCAGCAATTACCTAACAACCTAAAGAACCTTTTTCAGACTTCTAGAACAGTGTGACAAATTGAAGCTGACTGCTGTAGGAGGAATATCGACTTCCCATTTCTAAATAAGGGATCATTAGTCAAGAAAAGCATCTTTTAATTACTCCCAGGAAAGGAGGGGGAAAGAAAATCTTTTAATATGGATTGTACAACAGCTGACATTTTTCCCAAGTATATTCAATATTACATTTAAAGTCTATGGAATGTGTGCCCTTAAATCTTTCTTCTGTAATGCAGGTCAGATTAAAGTTGATCAGTGTTACGACAATTAAATAAATTAGGGATCTAAATCAAGATTTTTTTCTTTTGAAGTTATCGATACATTTAAGCAGGTATTTACAGAATTGATTTTGACTGGTATGGCAATGAAATGGTGTCTGATGAGCAATTGCAGTCGGACAGAAGTTTCCTTGATCAAAAATGTAGCACTTTTGGAGGGTTAACAGGAATTGTCACAGGATTTGATACATGTGTGCTTATTCCTTTGGATCTGGAACTAGTTTAGTTGTATGATTTGAGTGTCATTTCAGATAATACATTCTGCATACAAATAATGTTTGTATTTTAGCAATATCTAAATGTCCAAATTGTCATCTTTTTCTAAAAGATCAGTCTACATGATTGTGATGTAAATGTTTGCCCTTCTGAAGCTGACTGAGTTCATATATTGTACATACAATTTATACATATAAATTATGTTTTAGCAGAAAACTAGTAGCAATTCACTCCAGTATCTTGAGGTAGGTACTGCAGTTACATTTCCTCCCTTCACTTTTCATGTTTAAAGGCAAAATGTTGGAAAAAACATAATAACATAAATAAATAAATAAATAAATAAATAAATAAATAAATAAATAAATAAATAAAT
>JAKJMR010017964.1:892804-913448 GCA_024449315.1 Daboia siamensis
AATAAATAAATAAATAAATAAATAAATAAATAAATAAATAAATAAATGGGAAAACATATAGAGGAAATCCCCTTCATGGATTACTGCCTTGTCATGGCGAAGGGGCTTGTGTAAATTCAATGAAGCTATGAGCTATGCCATGCACGGCCACCCAAGACAGACAGGTCATAGCAGAGAGTTCTGACAAAACGTGATCCACTGGAGAAGGAAATGGCAACCCACTCCAGTATCTTTGCCATGAAAACCCTATGGACAGTACCAAAAGGCAAAATGATATGACGCTGGAGGATGAGCCCCTCAGGTCGGAAGGCGTCCAATATGCTACTGGGGAAGAGCAGAGGGCTAGTACTAGTAGCGCCAGAAAGAATGAAGCGACTGGGCCAAAGCCGAAAGGACACTCAGCTGTGGATGTGTCTGGTAGTGAAAGGAAAGTCCGATGCTGTAAAGATTTTTTCTCCATAGGAACCTGGAATGTAAGATCCATGAATCAAGGAAAGCTGGACGTGGTCAAACAAGAAATGACAAGACTGAACATCGACATCTTAGGTATCAGCGAACTACAATGGACAGGAATGGTTGAATTTTAATTCAGATGACCATCAGGTATACTACTGTGGGCAAGAATCCCTCAGAAGAAATGGAGTAGCCTTCATAGTCAATAAAAGAGTAGGAAAAGCAATACTGGGATACAATCCTCAAAATGACAGAATGATCTCAGTTCAAATCCAAGCCAAACCATTTAATATCACAGTAGTCCAAGTCTATGCCCCAACCACCAGTGCTGAAGAGGATTAAATTGACCGGTTCTATGAAGACCTATAGCACCTTATAGAACTAACACCAAAAAATGATGTCCTTATCATCATGGGGGACTGGAATGCTAAAGTAGGAAGCCAAAAGATAAACAGAATAACAGGCAAGTTTGGCCTTGGAGTACAAAATGAAGCAGGGCACAGGCTGATAGAATTTTGTCAAGAGAATATGATGGTCATAGCAAACACTCTTTTCCAACAACCCAAGAGACGGCTCTACACATGGACATCACCAGACGGTCAACACAGAAATCAGATTGACTATGTGCTCTGCAGCCAAAGATGGAGAAGCTCTATACAGTCAGTAAAAACAAGACCAGGAGCTGACTGTGGCTCAGACCATGAGCTTCTCATTGCAAAGTTTAGGCTTAAACTGAAGAAAGTAGGGAAAAGCACTAAGCCACTCAGGTATGAATTAAATCATATCCCTGTTGAATATACATTAGAGGTGACAAATAGATTTAAGGAATTAGATCTGATAGACAGAGTGCCTGAAGAACTATGGACAGTGGTTTACAACATTGTACAACAGGTAGCAACCAAAACCATCCCAAAGAAAAAGAAATGCAAGAAAGCAAAATGGCTGTCTGAGGAAGCTTTGCAAATAGCTGAGGAAAGGAGGGAAGCGAAAGGCAAGGGTGAAATAAAAAAATATGCCCAATTGAAGGCAGAATTCCAAAGAATAGCTAGAAGAGATCAGAATACCTTCTTAAATGAACAGTTGAAAGAAATAGAAGAAAACCATAGAATAGGGAGGACCAGAGATCTTTTCAAGAAAATTGGAGAGATGAAGGGAACGTTCAATGCAAAAATGGGCATGATAAAGGACCAAAATGGCAGGGACCTAACAGAGGCAGAAGAGATTAAGAAGAGATGGCAAAAGTACACAGAAGAACTATACAAGAATGAGCTTAACGTCCCTGATAATCACAATGAGGTGGTCACTGACCTCGAGCCAGACATAATAATGTCCTGATCTTTGCCGTTTTCATTAAATACAGCATATTCTGAATTGAAACAGAATATTTATTTATTTATTTTATTACATTTATATACCACCCTTTCCCGAAGGACTCAGGGCGGTTTACAGGGTAATTAAAAACACAAATATAAAAGTTAAAAACAAATTAAAATAAATTATAATAATCCCTGTATTAATTAAAAAAACCCAATTGGACTAAATTAAAATTAAAAATTCTCAGCCTGGGGCAGAGAGCTCGAAGAGCCAGGTCTTCAGGTCCCGACGAAATGAACGGAGGTCGGGGGCAGTCCTCAACTCCACCGGCAGCTGGTTCCAAAGGGCAGGCGCACCCACAGAGAAGGCCCTCACCCTGGGTGTCATCCGCCGGCAATCTCTCACCGGCGGCACCCTGAGAAGACCCTCCCTGTGGGACCGCACTGGACGAAGGGAGCTTGATGCCGGCAGCAGGTGTTCCCTCAGATATCCCGGACCCAAGCCATTTAGGGCTTTCTAGGTCATCACCAGCACCTTGAATCTCACCCGGAGGGCAACCGGAAGCCAATGCAGCTCGCGGAGTAGAGGTGTTACATGGGAGTATCGGGAAACCCCCATCACAACTCGCACGGCCGCATTCTGCACCAGCTGAAGCCTCCGAGTGGTCCTCAAGGGCAGCCCCATGTAGAGAGCGTTGCAGTAATCTAAACGGGAGGTCACGAGCGCATGAGTGACTGTGCGTAGGGCATCTCGGTCCAGATAGGGTCGCAACTGGCGCACCAGGCGAACCTGGGCAAAAGCCCCCCTGGTCACGGCTCCTATATGATCTTCAAAATTGAGTCGTGAATCCAGGAGGATGCCCAAGTTGCGAGCCCTATCAACGGGGGGTAACACCTCACCCCCCATCGTTAGAGATGGAATAATTTGGTTAACCCGAGATGCCGATATGCACAGCCACTCAGTCTTGGCGGGATTGAGACGAAGCCTGTTTCTCCCCATCCAGACCTGGACCGCCTCCAGACAACGGGACATCACAGAGAGGGCATCGCTGGGTTGGTTCGGGGTGGAAAGAAAAAGTTGGGTATCATCAGCGTACTGATGATACCCCACCCCGAAACCACGAATGAACCACCCCGAAACCACGAATATTGCTGGTTAATACATTATTATTTAGAAAAGTAGGATCTAATTCAGCTAAAGGGCCAGACTAACCCTCAGGAGACTTCTTAGCAATAACTTTGCATTGCACTCATATCTCATGCTAGTAAAGTTATGCTTAAAATCCTACAAGCTAGACTTCAGCAGTATGTGGATCGAAAACTACCAGAAGTACAGGCAGGATTCTGAAGAGGCAGAGGAACTAGAGATCAAATTGCCAACATACGCTGGATCATGGAGAAAGCTAGAGAGTTCCAGAAAAACATCTACTTCTGCTTCATTGACTATGCTAAAGCCTTTGATTGTGTGGATCATAACAAACTGTGGCAAGTCCTTAAAGAGGTGGGTTTACCAGACCATCTTATTTGTCTCTTGAGAAACCTATATGCAGGCCAAGAAGCAACAGTGAGAACTGGACACGGAACCACTGATTGGTTCAAAATTGGAAAAGGAGTCCGGCAAGGCTGTATACTGTCACCTTGCCTATTTAACTTATATGCAGAGCACATCATGAGAAAGGCAGGGCTAGATGAATCAAAAGTTGGAATTAAGATTGCCAGGAGAAATATCAACAACCTAAGATATGCAGATGATACCACTCTAATGGCAGAAAGTGAAGAAGAACTGAAGAGTCTCTTGTTGCAAGTGAAGAAGGAGAGTGCAAAAGTTGGCTTGCAACTAAACATTAAGAAAACCAAGATCATGGCATCTGGCCCTCTCAATTCCTGGCAAATAGATGAGGAAGAAATGGAGGTAGTGACAGATTTTATTTTCCTGGGCTCCAAGATCACTGCAGATGCTCCTCGGGAGGAAAGCCATGGCAAATCTAGACAGCACACTAAAAAGCAGAGCCATCACCCTGCCAACAAAAGTGTGTATAGTCAAGGCTATGGCTATGGATGGAGTTACTGAAGCAGTAGGCGTGAGCTTAAATGGACTCCAGAAGATGGTAGAGGAGAGGAAAGCCTGGAGGAACGTTGTCCATAGGGTTGCGATGGATCAGACACGACTTCGCAACTAACAACAACAATTCAACTGTTACTGGGTTTATGATTCTTTTAATTGTATTTTGGTCCTAGTTTTTTACAGGGTTGGAGAGACTTAAGGTATTTTGTAGACAGATATACCATCTCTCCCACCTTGAACGGTGTGGGATTGGCTCTTTTCTTGTCTGCCTGTGTCTTGTGTGCTAATCTAGCCTCTGTTAACGCTTTTCTGACAATAGGCCAGGTTTATTGTAACTGAGCAATCCATTCCTTTAGTTCTGGAATTACCGGTTCTTTTGGGGTTAGATCAAGTATGGGGTTGAAGCTTTGGCCTGTAGCTACTTGAAAAGGAGTGTAACCTGTGCTGGAGTGAACTGCAGCATATGCCACTTCTGCGAAAGGCAGTAGGTCCGCCCAATCCGTCTGTTGGAAACTTATATAACATCTTAAATATTGCTCAAGTACTGCATTAGATCGTTCAAATTGCCCATTCCTCTGAGGATGATGACTATATGTCAGTCCTTGGGTAGTTCCTAACAAGGATAAAAATTCCTTCCAAAATGCTGAGGTAAATTGCACCCCCCTGTCAGATATGATGCGTTGTGGTGCCCCATGCAATCTGTAAATATGCTGTACAAAAAGTTTTGCTAATGCTTTTGCAGTTGGAATTTTTGGGCAAGGTATGAAATGAACTTGCTTAGAGAACAGATCAGTGACAGTCCAGACAACAGTGTTTCCATTGCTTTCTGGTAGTTCTATGATAAAGTCCATGGCTATTTCTTTCCATGGGGCTGAGGGATTCGCCACCAGTTGTAACAGTCCTGGCGATTTCCCTTGTAACCTCTTAGCCATCGCGCAAATTTAACAACTGCTCACATAGCTTTCTATGTCTTTTTTCATAGATGGCCACTAAAATTGCTTTTTAGTTAAGTGTAATGTTTTTACAAACCCGATATGTCCTGCTGATTTTGTATCATGGCACAGTTGCATGAAATTGGTCCTCTGGGTGGCAGGTATGTATAACTTCTCACCCACCCAGGGTAGTCCATCTTTAATTGTGCACACATGCTTATTTTTCTGGAACCATTCGTCCCCTTCCAAGGACTTTTGGAATTCTATTCCAGTTTGGCTATCCACTTTTGGCTTCATTTTTACTTGTGCCCTGGTGGTGACTGGTGCTGCCAGTTGTTGTTCTGGTAAAGTGGTTTAAAGTCAGTTACCCGTGTGCTGTTATATTGGGGCATGCGAGATAATGCATCTGCCAGGAAGTTCTTCCCCCCCCGGCAAGTGTTTGAGAGTGAAATTGAATCGGTGAAAGTGTTGGGACCAGCGGGCTTGCTTAGGAGTGAGTTTCCTGGGCGTTTTTAGCACTTCTAAATTTTTATGGTCTATCCAGACCTGGAAAGGTATTTTATATCCTTCCAAAAATTGGTGCCATGTTAATAATGACCACCTTAATGAGAATGCTTCCTTCTCCCATATTGGCCATCGTTGTTCTGTTTCCATGAGTTTCCTGGATGTATATGCGCAAGGTTGCAACGTCCCCTCATCATTTTCCTATAGTAATACGGCTCCGACTGCTACATCGCTCGCATCCGCCTGTATTACAAAAGGTTTGTCGGGATCCGGGTGTTTAAGTACAGGTTCAGCAGAAAAGAGTTTCCTTAGCCTCTCAAATGCTGCTTGACATTCCATTGTCCATTGTAGAGGCTGGCTGGGTTTCATGGGGGACCCCCCTTTCATTTTTAACAAATTTGTGAGGGGCATGGCTATTTGGCCAAATGCGGGGATGAATTGGCGGTAGAAATTTGCAAACCCCAGGAAACTTTGCAATTGCTTCCGTGTGCGGGGGGCTGCCCATTCTAATACTGCCCTGACCTTCTCAGGGTCCATTTCGATGCCCTCTGGAGATATGCGATATCCCAGGTAGTCAATTTTTTTCTGATGGAATACACACTTCGATAATTTAGCATATAAGTGGGCAGCTCGCAACTTTTTCAGGACTGCTCTGACTAGTTTCATATGTTCCTCTTTGGTCTCCGTGAAGATAAGAATGTCAGCCAGGTAAACCAGGACCCCCTTATATAGGTGCTGTCTTAGCACGTCATTAATTAATTGCATAAAGACTGCGGGGGCCCCTTGCAGTCCAAATGGCAGTACTTTAAACTGGTAGCAATCCAATGGGCAGTTGAATGCAGTCTTCCATTCGTCTCCTTCCTTAATCCTAATACGGTAGTATGCTTCCCTCAGGTTTAGTTTAGTGAAAATCCTTCCTTTCGATAGGTGGGATAGCATATCCTTCATTAGGGGTAGGGGGTATAGATTACATTCACTAATTGTGTTCAAATTTCTATAATCTATACAACAGCGGTAAGAAGCATCTTTCTTCTCCCTGAGCAGAACTGGGGTGGCCACTTTGGGTCTGGCAGGCTCAATATATCCTCTAAGTTTTTCTTTATGAATCTTTTCATTTCTGCCATTTCCCTTGGGCTCATGGCATACATCCTGGGTTTTGGGAGCTTTGCCTCGGGTTTGAATTCTATGGTGCAGTCTGTGGGGCAGTGGGGGGGAAGCTCATCTGCCCGCTCCTCACTGAAAACCTCAGCAAGGTCCCTGTATTCCTCCGGTATCTCTGGTAACCCCTTCTCTTTCCCCACTGCTCCTGTCTCCTCCCTCTGGGTTGGGGGGGGGGGTGTTTGGAGGTTTTACGTTTCCTGTTCCCCAGGGACATGTGGATTGGTAGAGTGGTAGGGTAGCTGGTCCCCCCCCCCCCCGCTATAGATCCATCTAATTTACTGAAGGAGATTGGTTGTTTTAGTCTCCTCACTGGGATGCTCAATCTCTCCACCAGTGTTGGGCTGTTGAGGCAGCGGATGCAGCCAGAGTCTATCAGAGTATTTATTTTGAAGGCTTTAGGCATAGAGGAAGCTAATATAGTCATTGTCTTAAGTATGGGTGGAAGGGGTCCACTTAAATGGTTCTCCCTCTGAGCTGTCTTCCGAGGTGTCCATCACCCTTGTGGTGTAGGCGGGGTCCAATCCCAGTTCTTGGCGGGAGTTGAGGACTCTACAGCCTCTGTCCCCTTCATGGAAGATTCTTTTGGGTTGCCTTGGGGCTTCCCCAGCATTTTGGAAGATGATGCCTCTGTTTTGCATGGGGGGGCTTTCGAACAACATTCTGCAGCACGGTGGCCCTCTCTCCCGCAATTGAAACATCCCTTTGATTTTTTTAGCCGTGGCCAGTGGGTTTTGTGGCAGGTGGCCCCATGGTTTTCCTCTGCATTGTCTCTTCAATAGGTCTATTTCCACTTCTTCCACCAGGACATACCAGTCATTGAGATGGTAGGGGGTCTCTTCGAGGCAGGCAAGCGTCATACAGGTCGTAGTTTAGACTGTCTTTGAAGTGGCTAAGGAGGATGTCTTCTGGCCAGTTAAGCTTGCGGGCGATGGCTCAGAATTCTTGGGTATATTCGGCCACTGTTCGTCTGCCCTGCCTCACCATTTTGATTCTCTCCCGGGCCTTCCGGTCAGCCAAGGGTTCCTCGAACCGCCTCCTCAAGAATGACATGAATCGGTTGAAGTCGTTGAGTTCTGGGGCGTTGGAGTCATGCAGGTTCACCACCCAGTCTGCAGCCATCCCATCCAGGGCAAATTGCACAATTCGAATGTGGGTTTTGTCACTGGGGATATCTCGTCCGTATTCTTCCATGTAGCTGAGGACTTGGGTTAGGAAAAATCCCAGTCGTGATGGCTCCACCTTGAACTTTGCTTCCAGGGGCAGGAATCTTTGACTGGAGCATTGTCTGCGCCGCGGAGGGTATTGCTCCTCATCTTGATCCCCGTCTGTGGTTCTGGGGTGGGTGGGTACCGCTGAGTCAGCGACTCCTGTTCCATTGGACGGCCCTGGGGTTTCAGGTACTGAATCCCCTCCGTTACCTCTCCAGTTGCGGCCCCAGGCGTTGTGTTGGTTGCGGTTTCCAGCTCTCTCCTCCCTTAGTGAGCTCAGAGTTGCTTTCATCAGGTCAATAGCTTTTTCCAGAATCCGCTCTTCCTCACTGGCGTGCAGGGAGCTCTCCATCTCTTGCCTCCATTCCGGTTGGTGGTCGCTCTGTCTCAAGGTCACTTCTCCTGAAGCCTTTTCCCACTCACTTGTCCTTCCGACGCCCATCAACCACCGAGGTTTTTGGTCGTGCTGCTCCACCGTTTCCTCCCAGGAGGAATATGATGCTTCAGCTTCCCATCGTTTCTGGGATTTCGGTTGGGAGGAAGACTCCTTCTCCATGGGGCTTCCCTCCTCTCTTGCTTCGTCGTCAGACATTATGTTTATTGCAAAATCCCCCGGTAAGGTTTCTCCCTTCAAGGTTGATTTTTAGTGCAGATCCTGTCTACTGTCAGGACCCACCCCAAACCATGTCTTAGGAAGACAAAACTCTTGGAGCCAATTCTAATCCAAAAATAAATCTTTACTATGACATGCTTGGCTGTGGGAATACAAGACAGGATCTAATATTGTTCTACAAATTGAAACCTTATAAAGAGTTCCCTGTTCACCCCCCTTCCCTAACCCCATTTGGTCAGCCCCCCATCATTTACCTCGTGTCATCCCTTTCGTGGGAAAAGGAACTTTGGATTTTATGGTTATTGCTCTTCCTTCAAAAGGAGGCACAAGCCAGATGCCTCCTATCCTAACCCCACCTTTTGTTTCCCCAGTTCAAAAGGCTTCTCTGAATCTTTGAAATGCCTAAGGCAGGCTGAATCCACATTTGTTCTTTCCTCCTCAGGAGATGGCAGAATCCATGGAATAATGTTTTAAACATACATTTATGAATATGATATAAATGGATTCTGACACTCTGGTTTCCCATACAAAGCTTAACAAACCCCAACCTGCCTGGCTTCTAACACTCATGAAAAGTCACCCAGATCTTCGCACTCTATACTATAAGGAGCACCAGAGCATATACATGTACACAGTGATTTTAAACTGGTCAAGAAAACAAATGGACCCTGGAAAAAGATTGATTGGGGCTGATATTAGCTGGAGGGTTTGGCGAATGGGGGCATCTCACCTTCTCAGGTGAGAACCATAAAGGGGAGGTGTAGTTTGTGTGGTTAGGTGCTTAGCAGTCCAATGAGAGAAAACTGAGTGCTGTTGAATTATAATTGGAAGTCTGAATAAGCTTTCTGACCATCCGTAAGCAGAAGTGTTTTAGTAGCAAAGACTTCTCGGGAATTGTTTGTGTGAGGTGGCAGCCACAGATTGGGACATGTATTGCTATGGACAGGAGAAAGGGAGGACTCTAGAGGGATGGGAGCAGACTATAAGATTCCACTAGTGTTGGATAGAGGAAATTATGGTGACAGACAGGAAATGGACTGCTCACTGGAACCAAGCCAAAAATGTCTTGCTCCTGTGATACATTTCAGTTTCTCAGACTCAACCCCAGACCCTGAATGGTAGGCCTTCAAGGCCCTGGGCTGTTGGCTGCTGTTGGTGAAGACTAGATCAGTCTAATAAAGCCACCTTGATCCACAATTTAATTATTGAGGAAAGGGCTGATCTAGCATGCATGACTAAGAGTTGGCTGGGACAAAAGGGCAGGAGTCCTGCTCACTTAGATCTGCCCATCCAGTTTCCAGAATTAACACTAGCTAAGACCCCAGGATATGGGAAGTGAGGTGGCTATGATCGTCCAAGATACTTAGGAGGTATCCAGAGTCCTTACCTCACAGATTGCCAAATATGAGATATTTCTTAGGTTGGGCACCAGGAGAGGTCAGTTAGAACTGATGCTTTTGTACCATCCTCCCTGCTACTTCGTAATCTCCCTGCCTGAGCATCTTGATTCCGTGGTTGGGCTGGCAGTGGAGTTCCCTGGACTCCTGGGGGATTTCAACCTGCCATACCTAGGTGCAGGATTACAGGTAGCTCAGAGGTTTGTGATCACAATGACAGCCAAGAGTCTGGTCCAAATTATGCAGAGCCCAACTCATAGCAGTGATAATACACTAGATCTGATTTTTCTATTGGAGCAATGGCAGCGTGTTCTGGATTTGGGGGAGATTTTGATTTCTCCCCTGGTATGGACAGACCACTCACTAGTGAGATCAAATTCTTATGTCCCACTCCCCCTCTCAGAGAAACCAGGCCTATTAAATTGGCCCTCCCCAGGTGACTGATGGGTTCGACTGGGTTCCAGAGGGAGCATACAAATTACTTCACAAAGCCTGTTACTTGGTCTGATTGAAGCTTGGGTGGTTGCATGGTTGCATTTGCTCTACATTGGACTCCAGCGTTATAACAGAGTCAATGGCAGAAGTGGGGGCTATGTCTTGAAAGGTGATGTGGGTGTCAGGCCTGCCCTGACTTGGTCCTTTAGCAAAGAAAGACCCTCAACTCAATTTGTAGTGAAAGATATACTTTTACTAAAAGCCAAATGGATTTGTTGTTGTTAGCTGCGAAGTCGTGTCCGATCCATCGCAACCCTATGGACAACATTCCTCCAGGTCTTCCTGTCCTCTACCATCTTCTGGAGTCCATCTAAGCTCACGCCTACTGCTTCAGTGACTCCATCTAGCCACCTCATTCTCTGTCGTCCCCTTCTTCTATTGCCCTCGATCTTTCCCAGCATTAGGCTCTTCTCCAGTGAGTCCTTCTTTCTCATTAGGTGGCCAAAGTATTTGAGTTTTAGCTTCAGGATCTGGCCTTCTAAAGAGCAGTCAGGATTGATCTCCTCTAGGACTGACTGGTTTGATCGCCTTGCAGTCCAAGGGACTTGCAGCGGTCTTTTCCAGCACCATAGTTTAAATGCTTCAATTCTTTGGCGCTCAGCCTTTTTTATGGTCCAACTTTCACTGCCATACATTGCAACTGGGAAGACCGTAGCCTTGACTATACACACTTTTGTTGACAGGGTGATGTCTCTGCTTTTTAGTGTGCTGTCTAGATTTCCAATGGCTTTCCTCCCGAGGAGCAAGCGTCTTTTAATTTCTTGGCTACAGTCCCCATTTGCAGTGATCTTGGAGCCCAGGAAAATAAAATCTGTCACTACCTCCATTTCTTCCCCATCTATTTGCCAGGAATTAAGAGGGCCGGATGCCATGATCTTGATTTTCTTAATGTTAAGTTTCAACCCAAGTTTTGCACTCTCCTTCTTCACCCGCAACAAGAGGCTCTTTAGTTCTTCTTCACTTTCTGCCATTAGAGTGGTATCATCTGCGTATCTAAGGTTGTTGATATTTATTCCGGCAATCTTAATTCCAACTTTTGATTCATCTAGCCCTGCCTTTCTCATGATGTGTTCTGCATATAAGTTAAATAGGCAGGGCGACAGTATACAGCCTTGCCGGACTCCTTTCCCAATTTTGAACCAATCAGTGGCTCCCTGTCCAGTTCTCACTGTTGCTTCTTGACCCGCATATAGGTTTCTCAAGAGACAAATAAGATGGTCTGGTACTCCCATCTCTTTAAGAACTTGCCACAGTTTGTTATGATCCACACAATCAAAGGCTTTAGCATAGTCAATGAAGCAGAAGTAGATGTTTTTCTGGAACTCCCTAGCTTTCTCCATGATCCAGCGTATGTTGGCAATTTGATCTCTCGTTCCTCTGCCTCTTCGAAATCCTGCCTGTACTTCTGGTAGTTCTCGATCCACATATTGCTGAAGTCTAGCTTGTAGGATTTTAAGCATGACTTTACTAGCATGAGAAATGAGTGCAATGGTGTGATAGTTTGAACATTCTTTGGCACTGCCTTTCTTTGGAATTGGAATGTAAACTGATCTTTTCCAATCCTGTGGCCACTGTTGAGTTTTCCAAATTTGCTGGGAAATTGAGTGTAGCACTTTTACTGCATTGTCTTTTAAGATTTTGAATAGCTCAGCTGGAATACTGTCACCTCCACTAGCTTTGTTGTTGCTCAGCTTTTCTAAGGCCCACTTCACTTCACTCCAAGGCCAAACTTGCCTGTTATTCCGGTTATCTTTTGGCTTCCTACTTTAGCATTCCAATCCCCCATGATGATAAGAACATCATTTTTGGGTGTTAGTTCTATAAGATGCTGTAGGGCTTCATAGAACTGGTCAATTTCATCCTCTTCAGCACTGGTGGTTGGGGCATAGACTTGGACTATTGTGATATTGAATGGTTTGTCTTGGATTCGAACTGAGATCATTCTGTCATTTTGAGGATTGTATCCCAGTATTGCTTTTCCTACTCTTTTATTGACTATGAAGGCTACTCCATTTCTTCTGAGGGATTCTTGCCCACAGTAGTATATCTGATGGTCATCTGAATTAAATTCACCCATTCCTGTCCATTTTAGTTCGCTGATACCTAAGATGTCGATGTTCAGTCTTGTCATCTCTTGTTTGACCACGTCCAGCTTTCCTTGATTCGTGGATCTTACATTCCAGGTTCCTATGGAGAAAAAATCTTTACAGCATCGGACTTTCCTTTCACTACCAGACACATCCACAGCTGAGCGTCCTTTCGGCTTTGGCCCAGTCGCTTCATTCTTTCTGGCGCTACTAGTACTAGCCCTCTGCTCTTCCCCAGTAGCATATTGGACGCCTTCCGACCTGAGGGGCTCATCTTCCAGCGTCATATCATTTTGCCTTTTGGTACTGTCCATAGGGTTTTCATGGCAAAGATACTGGAGTGGGTTGCCATTTCCTTCTCCAGTGGATCACGTTTTGTCAGAACTCTCGGCTATGGCCTGTCTGTCTTGGGTGGTCCTGCAGGGCAAGCCCCTTCGCCACGACAAGGCAGTAATCCATGAAGGGGCCAAATGGATTACAGTATAGCAAAGCCAGAATTAAAGATTCGCATGCCAGATTTTCCCAGTTAATTTTCCCTGACCAGTTCCTTCCCCTGAGTGTTCAATTATATTTGAATAGATGGTTTTGGTAACTTTTTCTTCAACAGTGGGTTGGCTGGTTAGCTGTTGCATTCCATTCCCATTGACCTGGAGATGGTGTTTCTGGAAGGCACAATGAGCACTTACTTCCCTACTCCCACCCAGCTCCCTCCCCCATGTCCATGGCAGACTGGCATCTAGCAAATATAGAGCTCAGTATATGATGGCATTTCTGACAGTAGGAAGAGTTTGAGCCCATTGAACCTCAGGATGTGGACAAGGCCTTCTCAGCTAATAGTTCAGCCACTTTGTATGTTAGATTCATGCCCTTCCTGGCTAATTAAGGCTGTGCTGAGGAGGACACATGAGTGGATCTGGGCAGTAGCTAACTCCTCCTTGAGAGAGGGAGTGGTCCTGCCAGCATTGGTGCACCCTCCTCAGAGAACCAGGTAGTCTGGACAGCTTTCATCTGGTTTCCAATCTTCCCTTTCTAGGGAAGGTGGTGAAGAGAGTGGTCACATCCGGCTTCTTGATGATGTGAATTCTCTTGCTCTCTTTCAGTAAGGGTTCAGACCAAGGTTTGGGACTGAGAAAGGATTGATCATGGTCATGGATGACCTGTGGCAGGAGTAGAATGGAGTTAGTGCATTCATCTTGGTCTTCTTGACCTCTCAGTGGCATTCTATATTATCAGTCATGATAATCTTTTGGACCGGCTTCAAGAATTAAGAGTGGGCAGCACCGTGCTGTGCTGGTTCTCCTTCTTCCGGGGCTGGTTCCAGTCAGTATTGATATAGGGAAGGAAATACAGCCCATGGCCCCTACTTTGTGAGGTTCTTCAGGATCCTGTTCTTTCTCCCCTTCTATTTAACATTTATATGAGGCTGCTGGGTGATGTAATCCATTGGTTTGGGGTGAGATATCATCAATATGCAGATGACATACAACTTTATATCTTTCCCTGTTTACATTCACTCATGCCCTGTAACTGCTTGTCTAGACTACAGTAACATGCTCTACATGGGGCTGTATTCAGAAATTTCATCTGGTACAAAATGCCACTGTGCAGGTAGTAATTGGTGCCATATATATGGCACATGTAACATCACCTCTGCATGAGCTGTATTGATTACTGGTGTATCTCCGAGTGCAATTGAAGATGCTGGTGGTTTCCTTTAATGCCTGCATGGCTTTGGACTGCATTACCTGAGGGATCACCTTTTTCTAAAAGTCTCTACCTATCCAACCAAATTATCAGAATGTCCATGCTGCAGATCTCATTCATCAAAGAATGCCGACTGGCAGGGCTTAGAAGCTGGGTTTTTCCACAGTGGCTCCTGCTCTATGGAACATCCTCCCTTTGGAGATTAGAATTGCCCCAACTCTGTTAGCCTTTTGTAAGACTTTAAAAATTTGGCTATGTTCCCAAGCCTGGGGTGCTGAATGTGTTAAGAGCTGCATTTCTTGGCTGTGTTACTAATTGGCCAAGTATTTCAGCCTCTGTGGATATTTATTTTGGATGCTTTTAGTGTTTTTACTGCTTTAAAATGTTTTAGTATTTTAAATGTAGTATATTTTTTTTGAATTGTAAGCTGTCTAGAGTCATTGACTGAGGTCGGTGGCTATAGAAATTAAATGAATGGATGAATGGATGAATTATGAGCTCTCAGTAAAGGAACATGTTCACAAATAACATACTGTACAGTATTCACAGTAAGTAAAGAGTAAAGAAATAGATGACTGGAATGATTGGATATTTTATTATAGGAATGTAAAATGAAAGGGAGCTTTATATGGTAATGTTAGATGAGAGAGAAAATCATGGATTCAGATAATGTACTTTTGTAGGGTCTGACTTACACTGAGTTTTTTGGGGGTAAAAAAATTCTCTTTTAGGCCCCCCACCCCGAGTTTTCTGCATTTTTATAACTTATTTCATGTATTTTGTTAGCCAAAATCTCAAAATGGCATCATTTTGTGATAATTTTTATGACACAAATCTAATACATACATACATACATACATACATACATACATACATACATACATACATACATACATATATACATACTTCCTCTAATATTCAGGACACAAACAAACAAACAAATAAATACTTCCTCTCACATTCAAATGTTATCAAAAACATCCAAAAGGTTTGGGGGAATGATTGGCTGAACAAAACCCTTAGAAAGGCAGACTGATTGGCTGCTACATTATTTTGTAGTCTAGCCTTCATTCCAGTAATCAGGTGAGGAGGTAGGTATCAGTCTACTACCGAAGACTCCATACTTTAATAAAATGCTATTCCTGATGTAGATAAGTTATTTGAAGAAGGCAAAGTCTCTTTATTTACCCAGATCTGTAGATTCAAGCCCTCCTTGATGCTTCTGAGTGAAAGGCAGTGGGCACATTTGAGACCAAACCATGCCAGAAACTAATGCTGAACCTTTTAAGATTGAGTTTGCATATCTGTATTTTAATTAGGAATAGTGGACTGGGACATATTAGCAAACACAGAGTAGCTTAGATGTATGTTGTTGTATGGTAATCTTTTGTTGCCTTGTTAAATCAGATCATCAGTGATACAATCATGTTAGCCTTGAATTTGTGGCATAAGGCTGTAAATACCTCTAGGAACATTAATACCCATATTTCCATTGTTGTCAGACTTTATTATTTCTTACCATCTTTGCCTGATGAGGTCAGTGTTCTGTCCCTTCTGAATGCTCATCCATGCTTGACATCTTACCCGACTGATGTGTGTGTGGGGAGAAGAGAATCTTAACAAAAATACTTTATTGTGATGGGCTGACCAGAGCCCATCTGCAATTGGGTGGCATCTGCTCCCCACATGTCACTTCCTTCATTAACAAGCAATTGAATTAATTAAATGCTACTCAGAACACGCATAACAAGCTACCGGCAGTGTCCAAATTAGCACTGATAATCAAGGATGATTTCCTTTATTATCCTGCTAAGTGGTGTGCAGCTTCTGATCTCCCTGTCTGCCCTCATCTATTTACATACCTCTAGCTTCTGCCTTTAGAAACTGAGATTATCTTACCTAGTTAATTTGCCACAATCATCAAGCATGGCGGATTGATATCCCTGCTTCTGCTGAAGCAAACCCCTGGTCTCTCCCCCTTTCCCATGCCTGGTCCTTTGTATCACAAGCTCACTGATAAATTAAAAACCACCCCTGTGGTCTCTCAAGTGAGTAATAGAGGCAGAAATTTCATTTTGCAACTGGCTGATTTAATGATCCAAAGGGTAATTAATGGCCTGATTATCTTAATGTTAAATATGTCCGGCAGCAATTACTGTGACCTCCTGCTTGTCAAGGTCCGGGCTATGCTCTTCTTTCAATTAAGTTCTCTGGGGTTTAATGGTATGAATAAACTCCTCTGATTCTATCATTTTGGACTTTGGGATATAAGCGAGCTAGAGACTCGTTTGGAGTTTTAATCAGCCTGTCTTCTACTTGAGCGATCAGCATTAACAATTATAACAAGGACAGTTTAACTTTCTTCCCACCTACCTTCCATGCATCCCCCCCATTCCCTTTATCTTATCTTTTAAGTGCTCCAGGGGAATTCTGTTGGCTGCAGCTACAGCTTTGCTTCTCCCCATATATAAATTATCATGTGAATGTTGCTGTTTTTCTGTTTGACAGAGTAAATTAATTGGCAGCAGCAAACGAAAATGACAGTCTCACTAATTACAACTCAAAGTAAATTTTTGTCACTGTGGCATGCTTGTCAGTGGGCATGCCCTAGCCCTTTCTGTGGCCAGGGTTTGTTGACATTTTCCATTTCAATTTTCACATCTTATTGGAGAATGTGATTGTACATGATAGCACTAACAGACCAAGATGTACCTTTGGGTTTTCCACACATCCAATTTGTGTGCAAGCATGACATTTAGTACCAATAAAGTTTAGACAGCTGCACTTCCATGGATCAAATAGCTTCTGTGGGACCCAGATTTTACATAGGATATTTTACCAAGTTCAGTTAGTTAAGGAGCCTTCTTAATTTATATTATTGTAATTCTGTCTCTCATATGGCTGAGTTATCCTCATTAACCTGTCTTTGAATATATTACAGTAAATAGCTTATTAGTAAATAAGAAGATATAGATTAGAATAAGTTTACATATAAGGTCATTGTAGAGTAGTATCTTTTTACTTTCAAGTAAATCATAGACTTCAGATATCACATTACAATGGAAGTTTTCATCATCCCAACCAGAATGACATAAAACTGTTGTGCCTTCTTCAGTATACATAGGTGAATAAAGTTAAATAAATATTTTTAGGCCTATGTACAATATCTTTCAAGGTTAATATGGTGCAAAAACATTACTGCATGTTTGACCTTCCACATTCAATAGTTATGGAAAGATTATCTCATTCAGCTATAAAGGCTAAAAGTTTCATTTATTTCTAAATCCCATATAAGCATCTGTGTTTCCCAGTTTCACGCTTCATCTTCTAATTATTCTCCCTATCTCATCCTTCCCTTCTAGTGTATGTATTGTTTTACTTTTGACTGCCTTGCTCCTCTCTTTATTTAAAGAACTTCAGCCAATGATATCCAGGAGTATCATTGCCATTATTGGTATATTACAATATAGATTAGCCAATATTGTTTTAATTAATACTATCTTACTTCCCACCTTACAATTTACTGCTGCAAATTGACCGAAATGCACAGTTCCATATACCCTTTATTTGTTGATATAAAGTAACAGTTATTCAGCAAACAAACCTCAGTAGATTTCTTTTCTCCATCTTGTGCTTCAGGATTTAAAGGGAAGTTGTTAACATCAAGCAATTTCAATGGCTGAACTACATCCAATGAAATATTTTTCCTCAACACACAACTCAGGATAAGTGAAATGAGGAAATCCAACAAACCATGTTCCTGCCTTTTGAATTCCCTCTTATTCTCCTAGGGTTCCTTCTTCTTGACAAGGAGAAAGTGGCAGCTCAAGTGACAGTTGGAATTTATCAAGCATACCTGACATGTTTGGCAGTTAGGGCAGAAAATAAAAAATCTTTTGTCTGAGAAATTAATCCAAAATTTGGAAAACAATAGAAAATGGTGTTGGGGACATATAACTGTTATCAAAGTGGTGCATAATAAATGTGTAATATAAATAATATTACTAATTACAGATATTCTGTCGGCTGCATTACAAGAGTATTTAATCTAATATTAAGATAATTGTGATGGGTTTGGGTGCAAAAGCCAGTAACTGGAGCTGAGACAAAATGGATGTTTAATTTCTGAATATTTGTAGAAGGGAGATGAAATGGCCTTGAAGAAAAAGAGGAAGAGCTGCTATCAAGGCAATAGTTAGATAAAAGGATGCTGAGCCTGGGTCTAAAAAGGTAACATGAATAAATATGTCACAAAGACCCCTCCCTAGTTCACACAAAGAAAAAGGGAGGGAGGAAGAAGCACATTCAGATTTGTAAGATTCTGTTACTTTAACTGTTCTAATAAAAGTAGTACTGACTTATATGGGATTGGTTTTTTAGTCTCTTCTTTCTTAGAAGGGATGATAATTTTTCACAAATATACCTATCCCTTTTAAAATGACATGTCAAACTTTTTTTATTTTAGGAAAGAAAGGTGGAATGGGTATTTGATACTTCTGGGAGGCCAACTGTACCAATCCCTATTTTTGAAACTATCTCAACAACACGACAATTACACTGCTAGAATTTTACTTGTTTGCTGGCAAATATTGATGTCACTCTTTGGGTGAGTTAGAAGGACATATGTAAACTATGGGCCTTTGATTGCCTATCCCAGATCTAAAGAAAAAGTAGAAAATTATGCAATTATTAACTTAGGTACAAGTATACTTGGCATTGTAAATATATTATTATATACAAAATACCAAGGAAAATAATGATGAAAAGATGATGAGATGATCTATAAAAGTGTAAGCCTGAAGGGTCTAGGACATTTGGTGCTGAATCACAGTTAGCTTTCTTCTTCTGCTGCCCCAATGCCAGCAATTCTCTTTTGCCAATGCCTCCCTCTGCCCCCAGCCCTTTGTCCTGGCCCATTCCCCGAGGTACAGTTTGACCTGGGTGTTTCACTACACAGGACAAGTAGCCACCAACCAATCAGGCAGCAGAGGAGCATTGCACTCTGCTCAGTTCCTGACCTGTGCCTCCTCCCTCTCACTTATGTGTGCCTGATGTCGGGGAAGGGGGCTGTGTGAAGAGCTGTGCCTCTTTTAAAGAGCCGTCCACGAGGTCTCCTTTGCCTGCTTGTCTCCCCCAGCCATTCACACAAAAAAAATAATGGGCTGATGGGTGTTACTAGAAAGGACCCCCCCCCCCTTTCCTGGCCTTGAGGCTGCTAGAGGGTCCCAAGAAGTGAGATGATCCCTCTCCATGCCTCAGAGCCTTCAGGAAAGTAGTGCCAAGCGCACCTAGCCCTGGAGGTGCATTCTTTAACCTTCGCAGCCTCCAGCCAAAATTGAATCTCTGTACTCAGGAAACCAGTTTGTAGGGCATCCCAAAGAGATGGGAGCAAGCAAGCCAAAAATCGCAGAGCCTGAGAAGTCTGAGCCTCTGCTTTGCTCCTGTGTACAAAGGGAGGACTCATGGTTCAGTTAGGTGATTGTGTGAATGCAGCACCTGTGTCTGAGATTGCATCTTTCCCTTCATATTCAAATTTCAGAAATTAAATCCCAGGAACTATTTTTGACTGTCAAGTGAAACAAAAACTCATCTGAGCATGGATCAAGTTTCTTACCTTTCCCCATCTTTCCTGATCAATATGCTCTGCTGAATCAGAATCTTCCCATAGTCTTGTAAATTTTGTTGTAGGTACAAAAGACAAATCAAATAAGATGTTTTTATGCGAAAGTTTCACCCCTTCGTATTCATTGAAAATCTTCTTTTTTTCTCTCTTAATTTCTGTCATCATTTTTGTCTCTCACATTCTTGTAGTTCTCCTGACATCTCTGTAATCCATTTTGTCAAATCTTTTTTCTTGTCCTCAGACTTATTTTGTGATCTTAGAGTATAAGTTATCTTTTCCATATCCAAAATTTCCTGCAAGTTTTTCCCCCACCTGGGTTAAGTCATATATCCTTCTATTGTTAGGTTCCATCTTTAAATCTCTTTCCTCTGGCTTATGTTCAGTTGTCTGTTTTATCTGCTCACTCTCTATTTTTATTTTCTGAGAGGGGTTTTTTGTAAAGTTAAATTGGAGATGTATTCATTTATATTTTCAAAGTTATTTTTAATTTCCTTGTGGTTTGAGATCATTGTTGTTTGAATTAGTTGCAACATAGCATACATCTCCTCCTGGAAAGTGTTTGTTTTTTCTTGGTGTATTCTTTCTGCAGTTCTCTGGTTTTCCATGATAGCCAAAAATCAGGGTTTTCCTATCTGCAAACAACTTTAGAGTCACAGTTGAGTAGGTATTTATAATCCAAAAAGGTCAATTTTTTCCCCTGAAGTTTATAATTCTCACTTTGTAGGTAGCCCAAAATGTTTTCTTTTTTTGTCACAGCTGTTTTCTGTTATTAAGGCATTGAAGGTCACAAAGACAAGATATCTTTTCCTGGGCTTTGCAATTGCTGTACTGGAGCAAATATTATTGTATATTTTCATCCACTACTAGATGTCAGCACCAATTCGTTTTTCAGTTTACAAAATAAACAATTGCTGCCTTCTATTTTCATGATTTAAAAAGAATATCTTAACAAATTCCACCAATTTCAAACTTATCCATATTTAGGTCTTATATTCATTTTATTTCAGTATGTTTCTGTCCCCCATAAAAAGTTTAATTCACCCCTTCCTTCCTTCCTTCCTTCCTTCCTTCCTTCCTTCCTTCCTTCCT
>JAKJMR010017964.1:913458-964093 GCA_024449315.1 Daboia siamensis
CCTTCCTTCCTTCCTTCCTTCCTTCCTTCCTTCCTTCCTTCCTTCCTTCCTTCCTTCCTTCCTTCCTTCCTTCCTTCCTTCCTTCCTTCCTTCCTTCCTTCTCATTTTCAGAGGCTTTTTGCTTCTTGGGGTTTTTGCCCCCAGGAAAAAGAGAGAAAATCAATGTTCTTACCCAGTTCCAAGCATGTGAATTACAATCAGATTAAAATAGTGCTTTTGGTGTTTGGCTGCTTGTAGCTTGGGCTAGGCTCTGGAGTTAAGCTAGCCTTTCTCCTGCTGGTTTCTGCAGGGCTTTTCCCAGGCCGATCGAATTGATTGCCATCTCTTTGCAGACTTCACTCATTTGTTGCCTCTCCAGCACGCATTTAGGCCCATTTAGGCTCCCCTAACACAGGGCTTTTCAACTGGTGGTACATGTACCACTTGTGATACTTTGCCACATGGCAAGTGGTATGTGATTGCTAGCCAACTATAGCAGGGGAGAGGAATGAGCCTAAGTGAGCCAAGCCTGAGGGAGAGAGAGAGAGGGAGAGGCAGCTGCAGCTACAGGACTGTCTGGGATTGGCAGAAGCCCCAGGAGCTGGCAGGGCTCCAGCTGATTGGTGCTTCCAGAAGCAGCTCGGAGCTGGAGGTGAACTGAAGAAAAGTGGGGGGGGGGAGAGGAGAGGATATAAAAGAATGTGGTTTGGGTGGGAGAAGGGAAAGAAAGACAACAGGAAATATTTAATCCCTTTAAACAAATGTAGTTAGTTTTACCCCCTTTAACTGTTTCTGTCTGTGGCTTTTAGAAAGTTTTCTTTGAAGGTAAACTGGCTTAATTTAAGGCTAAAGTTTTTTGCAATTGCTGGAGCCTTTCTGCCTTCGGTTACAACATTGTGACACGTGACATGCCTGAGGCAGCTTAAAGAGAGAAAAAAAAGGAGTTTGTGTTTATTTTCTTGGTTTGCACTTGTGTCTTTAAGGGGAAGGGATTGGAATGTGCAGGGCTTTTTTTCTCATAGAACGCTCAGAATGGAGTTCCGGCACCTTTTTTGGATGGAACCTTGTAGGGTAGGCAAGGCGGGTTGTATGACGTGTGAGTTCTGGCACCTTTTTCTTTTACAAAAAAAGCACTGGGAATGTGTATGTGCATTCTTACTACACTGTGGAAGAGCTCAGAAGAGCTAACCAGCTAGCGCAGGAGTGTACAACCTTAGAAACTTGTAAGACCTGTGGACTTCAACTCCCAGAATTCCTCAATGAGACATGAAGGCTGAGGAATTCTGGGAGTTGAAGTCCACAAGTCTTAAAAGTGCCAGGTTTGAAGACCCCTGAACTAGCTGGTAGTGGTGCATATTAATAAACGGATAAATTCATCATACATTTGTCAGTGCAAAGGGAAAGTGATTCAGCAAAGGAAGAGCCACCAAAAAAATTAAAAAAGGTACTTTTTTCTTTTTTTCTACAGTTTGTAATAGTTCATTAGATTATAAAATAAAATACAAAAATACAAAAGCAAATAGTAGAACATAGTGGGGAGGAGAAAGGGGGTAAATGAGGGGGAGAAGGGAAAAAGAACAGACTTCCTCTATTGCAGTAGAAGGAAACATTAACATTGAACCTCAACTTTTTACTTTTCCATAATATTATAAGCTAGCCATTTCTATAACAAAAATGAATCTAATCAGTAAAACCCAAAATCTCCCCCCCCCTTTTTTTTTAGTCAATAAGTTTTTGACACCTTGCTAAGCACCGGTGGTACTCAAATACTGTCATGTCATAAAAGTGGTACAATCTGTGAAAAGGTTGAAAAGCCCTGCAATAGAGATTAAGCCGGGAGCAAAGCTCCCAAAACCAAGATTATACTCTATGAGCCCCAAAGAGCAATTCTTTCAGTTTCCCAATCCCAACCACCCTCAACAGTCCACCAGTAGCCAATGTGATGCTGAGAAGATGTGTTTTGAGAATGCTGAAGTGCTAGGCAGATAACAGTTCATATACAGGGTGCAACAGCCTTGGAACCTGGCAAAAATCAGCTGGGAAGGTGTCCGTTCCATCTCTGAAGACAATCCCACTCCCTAATTTCCAATTCACTTGATTACTGAATGTGTGTTTTTGACACCTTGCTAAGCACTGGTGGTACTCAAATACTGTCATGTCCTAAAAGTGCTACAGTCTGACTTCCGGGTGGCAAGGCGTCACCGCAGGCAGCCATTCTTTGGCTGTCAGCCCCGCCGGTTCCGTGAGCCGCCGAAAACAGCGCCGATCAGCTGTTTTGGCGGCTCGGAAGCCCCCTCCTCGGGAGAAGAGGAGGGGGTGAGTGCCCAGGTAGGGGTAGAGCTCTCCGGGGCCGCCAGAGCTAAAAGTTTTGGCAGCTGAAGGATTGAGCCCCCCCGAAGCCTGGGTTTGCTCTGGACTGCGGGGCGCCTCTGCTCCGGGCTTTTTGGAGCAGAGCAGGGCGTCTGCAACCATTCCTGCCAGCAAGAGAGAACCTTTGAGAACTTGGATGCAGGCAGAGCGGTACAGGAGATCCAGGTGAAAGTGAATTTAGGATCTTTAACTCAAGGGACTTTGTGGAGTTTGAAAGTGAAAGTGCATAGCAGGCAATAGTGGGTGAAAATGGCTGCCAAATCCTCTAAAGTTCTTAGAAGTGCGGGGGCTTCTCCGGTGCAGCAGTCTTCGTTACAAGCTTTATTGCCCCCCCCCTGCACCTGCACCTGCACCTGTACCAACTTTTACAGTTAAAGATTTGCAGAATGTGATGAAAGAGGCTATGGAAAAGCAATTGCAACAATTAGCTGAGTTTATGGATGAAAAGCTCACGGAGCTTCTTGATGAGAAGTTAACAGAAATAAGGACAGACATTTTACTTGCATTTCAAGGCATGGCTGTGTGTATTGAGCGCTTGGACGAAAGAGTGGAAGATCTCAGCCAAAATAATATTAGATTAGATGCAAAAATGACAGAGACTGAAAATGTGTTGGAGAAAATTGATAGTGATTTGACTTTGGTACAGTACCATGAGATGGAGTTTGCTGTGAGAATTCGAGGCTTAAAAGAGGATTCTAAAGAAAATTTGAAGAAAATTGTTTCTGAGGCTTTGGAAGGGGTGCTGGGGCGACCTGTAGATGCAATTATGGAAGATATAGACAAAATTTTCCGTGTTAATTCGTGGATTGCAAGACAAAGGAAATTACCCAGAGATGTGGTGGTTTATTTTACAAAGAGAGCAATTAGAAATGAGGTTATCCAAGCTTTTTATAATACTAAATTCGCAATTGCTGAGCAAGAAGTCTTGATTTTAAAAGAGATCCCTCCAAGAATTCTAAGGAGAAGGAAGGAGTTTGCCTTTTTGGCACAAGAATTAAGACGACGTGATATCAAGTTCAGATGGGAGATACCAGTGGGTATGGTGGTGATGCATGAGGGTATGAGATATCGTCTTATTACAGTGTTGCAGGCATGTGATTTTTATAGTAATGTTTTAAAAGCAGTCCCCATACCACTTTTGGAATCTACAAAGAAGAATGGCGAGGGAGAGCCTCAACTACGCAATGAGAATTTACAAGGTGTTGAAGGAACAACGCAGACAGATGAGAAAGCTACAGAGGTGGATCAAATTTCAGTATCATCGGAGGAGGCCAGAGACCAGAGGATGACGCGTGCTGCTTCGAGACGAATGAGATGAGAGCAAGAACAAGATCAGCAGAAAGTTATGATGGCACCTCCAAAACTTACTTATAGTGAAGCTGTGGGAGGAGCGCGACCTAAGAAAGTGCAGGTGATCTTGGGAGAAGCACTCCAGAAGCTTCGGGTTGCGAAGGATGGCGACAAAGTTTCTAACTTGGAATGTTAATGGCTTAAATTCACCACAGAAGAGAAAGAAAGTTTTTCAATATTTAAAACAATTTAAGAATGATGTTATTTGTTTACAAGAAACACATATTAGAGTTATGGATCAAAAGTATTTATTAAATTCAAGACTGGGTACACAATTTATTGCTTCTGCAATCGATAAGAAAAATGGAGTGGTTGTTTATGTTAAGAATACTTTGACAGCGGAGTTAATTGAAGCAGATAAACAAGGAAGATATGTTATAATTGAACTGTTAATAGAAGGCAAGAAAACACTTCTGATTGGATTATATGCTCCTAATCAACAACAAGCAGATTTTTATAGTTTATTACACAGCAAGATTACTCAGTGGGATTATAAATCTTTTATTTTTATGGGAGACTGGAACGGTGTTTTGGATGTACAAATGGACAAGAGTGGTTTTTTTAAAAGTGTTCCAAGTCATGCTAAACTGCCTAAATCCTTTTTTGAAATGAAGGATGATTTGGAACTGCGAGATATTTGGAAAGAAAGAAATCTGCAAGAGAAGGACTATACTTTTTTTTCCGATAGACATCAATCTTTTTCTAGGATTGACTTTATACTAATTACTATTGATTTCTTTTCCAGGATTAAGAAGATTAAGATTTGTCCAAGAACTATGTCTGATCATAGTCCAGTCTGGTTAGAGATAGACAAGGATAACAGAGATAGGCATTCCTGGCGTCTAAATGAGAACCTGTTTAGAAATCAGGAAAATGTGGAAGAATGTAAAAAACAGATGAAGGATTTTTTTTAAAATTAATATGTATAAGGTTACTTCTATTGAAATGGTTTGGGATGCTAGTAAAGCTTATATGAGAGGTGTATTAATATATCTGAATAATAAATATAGACGTAATTTGGAATTCAGGAGGAAGGAATTAGAGAATGAAATTAGGGAAAAAGAAAAGGCCTTAATTTTGAATCCATCGGATGTGAAGATTAAAAAGGTAATTAATTTATTAAGGGGACAGTTTGACAAATTGATGGCTGATCAAGTTGCAACTAACATACGGTATGTTAGACATAATATTGGGCCTTGGTGGAGCAGAGGGCTAATGCCTCCTTAAGTAACACCAGCTGCCTGCAATTAGTGCAGGTTCGCATCCCACCAGGCTCAAGGTTGACTCAGCCTTCCATCCTTCTGAGGTAGGTAAAATGAGGACCCAGATTGTTGGGGGCAATAAGCTGACTTTGTAATAATGCCGCTTGGGGTGTGTGTGAAAGCCCTAACAAGCAGGCATATACATAGAATGAAGGCTACTGCTAAGCTAGTAAGCCGCCCTGAGTCTTCAGGAGAAGGGCGGGATATAAATGTAATAAAAATAAAAAAAATAAAAATAAAATAAATAATACTTTTTGCAATGCTAATAAACCAGGTAGATGGTTAGCTTATTTGTTAAGGAAGAAGCAAAGGGCTTCTAATATAGATAGAATAGAACATAAGGGTAAGGTAGTGTATCAGCAGAATCTTATTAAGAAAACTTTTGTTGATTTTTACTCTAAATTATATGCTAGAGATAAGATTAATGAGGCAGATATTGATGCATATCTGATGAATGCTAATATTCCTGTTCTTACACAAGAACAAAAGGAAGAGATGAATCAATTGATAACTGAGGAAGAGATTTTTTTCAGCAATTAAACAATTGAAAGTGGGTAAGGCTCCAGGTACTGATGGTTTGACTGCTGTGTATTATAAAAATTTGCAGTTAGAGATGGTAAAGCCATTAAGGGAATTGTTTCAGACAATTCCAAAGGGAGGAGGGGTGCCCCCGTCCTGGAAAACTGCTTTTATTTCTTTGATTCCGAAGGAAGATCAGGATTTCACCCAAGCAAAAAATTATAGGCCAATATCACTTTTGAATACGGACTACAAGATATTTGCTAAGGTTTTAGCTAATAGATTAATGAGGGTATTGCAACAAGTAATTCATGGTGATCAAACTGGGTTTATAAGTGGTAGACAAATGAAGAACAATGTGAAGCATATAGTTGATTTGTTGGAATTTCTGGAAAGTAACAATCAGATCCCTGCAGTGTTGATCTTTTTGAATGCTGAAAAAGCCTTTGATCAATTGGATTGGCAATTTTTGTTGAAAGTATTAGATAAAATGAATTTTGGGGATAAATTTTTACAACCAATTAGGGCATTATATCAAAAGCAAACAGCCCGTATAATAGTTAATAATAGTTTGACGGAAGAGGGCACGAGGCAGGGGTGTCCATTGTCACCTTTACTATTTGTTTTCACATTGGAGATATTATTGATTAAAATACGGGACTCGGAAAAAATTAGGGGAATTCAAATAAGAGATCAGGATTATAGACTGAGGGTGTTCACAGATGATTTGGTTGTTACGGTGACTCAGCCTGAAGACTCAGTTGTAGAACTGATGGAGATAATAACACAATATGGGAAAGTTTCTGAGTTTAAGATTAACATACAAAAAACTAAAATGTTGTCTAAGAACATGACAGTATCACAAAAGGCTGTTTTAGAAGAGCTAACGGGATTTGAAATTGTTAAAAGGGTTAAATATTTGGGGATATATTTGTCACCCTCAAATGTAAAGTTATATAAAAATAATTATGAAAAGTTATGGGCAAAAGTTCAAAAAGAATTGGATAGTTGGAAAAAATTACAATTATCTTTATTGGGAAGAATTGCAGCAGTGAAAATGAATGTTTTGCCGAAATTTTTATTTTTATTTCAAATGATACCTATTCTTAAAAAGGATTTAAATTTGGAGGAATGGCAAAGGGTATTAATAAATTTGTTTGGGCAGGGAAAAGGCCACGTGTTAAATTTAAGATTATGCAGGATACGCATGAGAGAGGTGGTCTTAAAATGCCTAATTTTAAATTATATTATGAAGCTGCTGCCTTGTCAGCGATAAGTGATTGGATTAATTTAACACAAGTGAGATTATTAAATCTTGAAGGTCATGATTTGTTATTTGGTTGGCATGCATATTTATTGTATGATAAGAAGGTGGATAAGGTGTTCAAGGTGCACATTTTAAGATATGCTCTGTTGCGAGTTTGGGAAAAGTATAGACATAAGTTAAATTATAAGATACCTATATGGGCAATACCGAAACATGCAATAGAAAATATAAGTGTTGGGTTCAAACATGATGTGATTACATATAAGGAAATTTTAAGTTTGGAAAGGAATGTATGGCAACTAAAGCCATATAATATTTTAAGAGAAGAAAAGATTGTACAAACTTGGTTTCAGTATGGGCAATCACAGGCCAGGTGGAAGGAAGACCAGAAAACTGGTTTTTCAATGATTGATGAAAATTTGGTAAAGCAAATTGGAGATCAAGGTCAAGCACATATTAAAAGGATATATCTTGCATTGATAGAAATTGATTCAGAGACAGAACTTGTTAAAGATTGTATGATAAAGTGGGCTCAGAATTTCCAAGAAGTTATTACAATGGATACTTGGGAAAAGATTTGGGTAAGAAATGTAAGATTTACGCAAGCTCAAAATCTAAGAGAGAATTTTTATAAAATGTTTTATAGGTGGCACTTAGATCCTAAAAAATTAGCAAGTATGTATCCGAACTGTCAGCCTAAATGTTGGAGGTGTGGTGGTGAAGATGCAACATATTTTCATATATGGTGGACCTGCAAAAAGGTTAAAGCTTTTTGGATTAGAATCTGGTGGAAAATGCAAAAAATATTTAAGAAAAGGATAAAGTTTTGTCCGCAATTGTTTTTATTGGGTATTATTACTGATACTACTGTTGTGGACACTAAGTTGATGTTGAATTTAATTACGGCAGCAAAACTTTTAGTAGGGCAATATTGGAAGAAGGAAGAACTGCTGACTATAGAAGAATGGACTTTAAAAGTTTCCAACCTGGCGGAAATGGCAAAGATTTCAGCGTATTTTAAAGACCATTCACAACAGAGATATATCGTGGAGTGGAAAAAATGGATTGATTATATTCAGAATAAATATGGGACTAAAAAGTTTCATTTAGCATTTGAATAAGTATTGATGTGATATTTATATTGCTTGTAGTTATTTTATAAGAGTTAAAGTGCGATAGATTTAGTAGTTTATTGTTGTTTGCATAAGATATATTATGATTGTTTGTATTTCTATACCCCGTATTTAGCTCTGGGAAGTCAGGAAGGGGGGAAGGGGAAGGGAGGGAGGTGTTGGGGAGGGGGGAGGGGGGTTGGGAGGAGTTTTGTTTTGTTCCATTAAAAATAAAATGTATTGTAAAACTTTTCAATAAAAAAAAAAAGTCCTACAGTCTGTGAAAAGGTTGAAAAGCCCTGACCTAACAGGCAGAAATTAGCTGTAGGGTGTGGAGCTCTGTGATCTCTTGGCTACTTGCGCTCCTGTGCAAAACCGGAACCTTGCTTTCCTGCTTAGACATAAAATGCTGCACTGGCCCAAAGCCCATCCGGTTGTTGCCGCGCTCTGGGCAGGAGGGGGAAATTCTAGAGTGGTTGGGGGACAGGACTCAGAAGTGCCAATCTTGAGGCTGGCTGGCAGTGGTAGAAGGGGAAAGGCAAAGCGGGAACTGGGCCCTGTTTATTGATTTTTTTAAAAGAGTGTATTCTCTTTTAAATAACAATAACATACCATTTGTACAGAAGTATTCCATGCAAATTATTACATGCTTGATGAATGCTCAGGTGTCATTCTGGGATCAGCTGGCAGTCTTCCACCCAGGTACACTGTTTGGGAGAGCTTGTGAAAAGTGTCCAGTCAAGGGAATATGGTAGATTAAGACTGGGGACACAATCACTCTCACAGGCAGGCCTACCTCACTTCTCAACAAGTTCACAATTCTGGGATCACCTGGTGGTCTCCCATCCAAGTACTCTTTCGGACAGTACTTATTAACTTGTTAATTTGTTTCAAACATGTTCTCCCAATCTTGATAGGAAAGGAGGATGGGATCAGCAACCATCTAACTTACCACCCCAGGCTTCTGGGAAGCATTGCCCAAACAGAGGCTCCCCAGTTTTGCTGGAAAGACCCTCAAGCTGCAGCTTTTCCTCTGCTACAATGCTGCTAGTCCTATGAGCACTCTTCACATGTCCAGAGGTGCTCTTTTCTTCCCAATTTGACCAAAGACTGGGAATACTCTGCATATTCCCAGAGGCACACTTCCTGCTTTGCCAAAATGCACGGAGTGGGATTGACTCACTGTTAGGGGCCCTTCAGCAGACTCAAGGACAGGAAAGAGAGGGTCCTTTCTAGCAATAACCATCAGCCCATTTCTTGTGAGAATGAACAAGGAAGAAGCCATGGACAGCTCTTTAAAATAGGCACAGCTCTTCATGCAGTCCCCTTCCCTGACATCAGGCACACACAGGTGAGAGAGAGGCAGCGCAGGTCAGGAGCTGAGTGGAGCAGGTCCTTTGCTGCCTGATTGGCTGGTGGCTATTTGTCCTGTGGAGTGAAACACCCAGGTGAAACTGTACCTCAGGAATGAGCCAGGGCAGAGGGCTGAGGGAGCATTGGCAGTGGAGAATTTCTGGCAGTGAGGCAGCAGAGGAGGAAAGCTAGCTGTGATTTGGTGGCGCCAGATGGCTGGGAGTGAAGTGGGCATGTCGAAGGGTTGGCACCTAAACATCCAATTCCAGTCCTGAAATACATTGGCACAATCAGCCTCTGAAGTGATGAAGCATTTTTGCAGCTTCTAGGGATTGTTTGCCCTAAGACAGAGTTCTCCAACCTTTCTGCCTTTGTGGACTGGTGGGGGAAAGAGGGGTTGGATCCACATGATTGGTGTCCATGTGCAGCTACATTTGACAGGTGCTGGGCATGTGCATCTGCTGCTTGTGTAAATGGAGCATGCACATACATGTTTGCCCACTGTTTGCACAAGTGGGAATATGTGTCCGTGCATGCGCTCACTTGCCACTTCTACAGCCTGGTTCCAAATGATTCAAGGCCCAGTAATGGGCCATTGCCCAGGAGTTGGGGACCTCTGTCCTAAGTGGTAACTTGAGTTACCTCTTAAACTTGCATTTGAGGTGATATTGAATTACTAGAAAAACTCTTCAAGATCCTCATTGATTTTTGGCATTGTGAATTGATTAGAACTCTTGGCAAAAGAGATACCATGGTATATACAATAGTTCCACATTAGCTCTCATTTGTCTAGAGCAGGGGTCCTCAACCCCTGGGCCCTGGACCAGTATTGGGCCACGGCCTGTTGGGAACCAGACCACAGAAGCGGTGGGCAAACACACAAGCTTCTGTAAGGACCTGGTCCCTCAGGAACCAAAAACTCTTGACTCCATTGGGGTTAATCAAAAGAACTTTTACTGAGAGAAAGTGTATGTAGACAGAGTCTGAAGGTGCCGTGCGAGAAAAGGAGGAGGGGGGGAGAGGAGAGGATATAAAAGGAGGGGAAAGAGGAGGGGATATAAAAGGAGGAGGTTTTGGTGGGAGAGGGAGAGAAAAAAGATGATGGGGAAAGATAGAGAAGAGGCCTCTGTGAGAGAAGCAGTGAGGAGAAAGAGAGAGGAGAAGAGGAGAGGCTTCTGTGAGAGAAGCAGAGGGTTCAATGAAGGAGTAGGCTGTGAAAGAGAGAGAGAAGAGAAGGAGAGAGGAAGAAGGGCCAACCAGCACCTGAATACCAAGGTAGTAGTGCATATTAATAAATATGGATAATTTTGTCATACGTTCATCAGTGCAAAGGGAAAGTGATTCAGCAAAGGAACTGAAGAAATTAAAAGCAGTACTTTGTTCCTTTTTTTGTTCATCAAGTTTCTGATACCTTGCTAAGCACTGGTGGTACTCAAATATTGTCATGTCCTAAAAGTGATACAATCTGTGAAAATGTTGAAAAGCCCTGGGTTACAGCAAAGTATGCAAAAAATGCCAGTAACCTTCCTCCCCCTCCCTGACAAAATGGCAGGATGCCAGGATGGTGGCCCTGGCATTCTGCCCCCTGGAAAAAAAGACAGTCCTGCAGAAGAAAACATAAACAGGAAGAGAAAGGAAAATATGAAATTAAGGAAAACATTATTTATCAGGGTATTGGTTATGAAAAGGTTTTACCCTAACATGGCAGTGATTCATCCACTCATTTTGAACTTTGGGGAAATCCTTCAATACTAAATATTGGAGTTTCCCCTATGGCTGCAGGAATCTAGAATTTCTCAAACTTTAAAATGTCGCTCCCCTTGACCATTATTGATGTGTGAGGCAGTTGAAGGGTTGGCCTAAGGGGGGGGGGGGGAAATAACTTCAGGTTTTAATAGACTATAATGGAAGACAAGGTAGACCCAACTCGACAGTCACAGTTTATGACAAATTTAATGGGAATGGGCCCCACAAACTTGGGTCCTAATTTCTTTGAAGGTTGTAGAGACTGTAGGTAGTGTGTTCAGAAGTAGATGCGATCACCAATACTGAACAGTTTGGGTTCTGTGCATTTCTTGTTGGCCTGGGTTTTGTAAGCCTCCTGGGTATATGAAAGGGCTTTTCTTACGACTGGCCGTGTATTTCATAATTGGGAGACCCATTCTTTTAACAACAGCAGTGGAGGATCATTTAGGGATAGTTCAGGCATAGGTTTAAATTTCTGAGCTGTAGCCACCATGAAAGGGGTATTACTGTGTACAGAATTGTTATATGCCACTTCTGCAAAAGGCAACAAGTCAGTCTAATCATCCTGCTGATAGTTAATAAAGCATTTGAGGTACTATTGCAATACTGAGTTTGTTCATTCATACCTCCCATTCATTTGGGGGTGGTGACTGAAACTAAGCCCCTGATCAGTCCCAAGTAAATTAAAGAAGGCCCACCAAAACCTAGAAGTGAATTTCATCCCTCTGTCTAAAATAATTTGTTGAGGTGTCCCATATAATCAGTAAATAAGATGTAAAAATAATTTTGCTAGCCCCTACATCAATGGTATTTTTGGACAAGGTACAAAATGTACTTATTTAGAAAACAAATCAGTCACCACCCATACTTCCTTCCTCCGACTGAGATGGCTGTGATTCCAAGGTCCTGGATCTATTGTTGGACTGCTGTTTTGTGCCGTGGAGATCTTCCCCTCTTTCGGAGTTGCAAGATAGTGTGGGATACGGCAGCTAGGAACCAACTCTGATGCTTCGGAGCAGCCAACCGGCACCCCTCTCTCTCTTGGTTACGGAGTGTTAGCTGCAACTTTAAGAGTTATTGTTGGCCAAGAATGGACCTGACAGATCTGGGACTTGTCTGCAGTGACAGGGCAGAACAATTAACTATCAATCCACCCCCTGATGTGAGAGATCAGCTGAGGTGGATTTATCCTGGTTGTCTTTAGCCAAATTTTTGCCCAGTTTAATTGCCAATTGTTGTGAGAGAACTGTTATGGCTTTATATCTGCAGCCAGTTCGGGTAAGAGTAGAGCTGGCTTGGCTTGGCTTGGCTTGGTTTGGCTTGGACGGGCTTGGCTCAATGGTTTTTTATGTTTTGCCGCCCTGACTTGACAAGGTCAACGATATTCTTTAACATCTTTATTCTAACTATCTAGCTGCCTACAAATAGCCCAATGTGGACATTCTGGCATATGGCCTGCTTACACTACTCTATTGTGGACTTATATGCCCTCAGGAGAGTTCCTGCCACCTGGGCACGACCTGCCGCCTTGTGCTCTATCTCTCTTGAGGACGGGCCCAATTGCTGGGACCCTGAGAGGTGGTTGGGCATAGATAGGGGCTGCTGGTTGAAGCGGATTAAAAAGCCCCTACTATGTTTTTTAGCCAGTTGTTTTAGGGGGTTAGGGAGGGGGGTGAATGATAGGGGTGGGAAGGATAAGGGTATTTTATCAACCGGCTGTCAGTCCAGACCGGAGTTGGATCCCGGCGAGACGAGCCTGGGGTTAGGGATTGCTGGTTCCTCCGGTTGTGGGGTGGGGTTTCAAATCCCCACGATGATTGGGAATGGTAGCAGGTGGTTGCACAGAGGGCCATATCAACATCTGGGATCACGCCCCCACTGTCTTCAAGTGGTGGCGTGCTCCGACCCTCCGGTTGATACCCGTTTACCCGGGGGAGAGGGAGATCGGGCCCCTGAGCTTAGGCTGGTGTATTTTAATGCCAGATCCATAGTGAACAAAGCTCCCCTCGTCCGAGACTTGATCGAGGAGGAACGCGTGGATCTGGCATTCATTACGGAAACCTGGTTGGGCTCAGAGGGAGGTGTCCCTCTGACTGAGCTCTGCCCCCCAGGTTTCTGCATGCTGCACCGGCCGTGGGCTCAAGGTAGGGGCAGGGGGGTGGCGGTAGTTATATCGGAGACCTTATGTCCACGGGAGACCACTGTCGTACAGATTGGCGGGAGTGAGTCGCTCCTCCTGAGGTTTGGCTCTGGGGTTCAGTTGGGTTTGTTGCTGACATACCTGATGCCCAGCTCTGTTGCAACAACCCTGCCCGGGCTTCTTCTTTTCAGGGCTGGTGGTTGAATTCCCCAGACTTATGGTTCTGGGTGATTTCAACCTTCCATCCCTGGGCGGGTCGTCAGAGTTAGCATGGGAGTTCATGGCCTCCATGACGGCCATGGACCTGACCCAGATAATTCAGGGCCCGACCCATGCAGGGGGCCACACTCTCGACCTGGTTTTCCTATCTGGGGAGTGGTTTGATGATCTGGGAGGGGGTACACCAAATATTGTCCCCCTGTCATGGTCCGATCCTCACCTCCTACGGCTGGTCTTCCGATACGCTACCCCTTGCCGCTGGGCTGTGGAACCGACCAGGTGGTTCCGCCCCAGGTGCCTAATGGATCCTGAACGGTTCCAGATGGCGCTTGGGTCTATACCTATCTCCCTCACTCACAGCCCGGCTGATGCCTTGGTGGAGGCTTGGGAGAGGGCCGCCACCGAGGCACTTGACCAGGTTGTAACCTTGTGACCCCTGATCCGGTGCAGATCCCGATGGGCTGCATGGTTCTCTGTGGAGCTACGGGAGATGAAGCGTCGGAGACTGGAGAGCTGTTGGAGATCCAGCAATCTGACCGATTGTGAATAAGATCTTTCACTAGGTCTTATCTCGCGGCGATGAGGACGGCGAAGTCTAATTATTTCATCGCGTCCGCAGATAATCGCCCGGCTGCTCTGTTTAGGGTAACTCATTCCCTCCTTTCCCAGGAGGTGAGGAAGGACCCTTTGCAGGGGCAGGCCAAGGAGTGTAGCCAACATCTGGTGGATAAAATTGATCAGATTCGGACTGGTTTGGACTCTGACTGGGCAGAGTCTGATGGGGAGGAATCGAGCGGTCTTCAGAGTATTATCTGGACTGAGTTTGATCCTGTGACTCCCGAGGAGGTGGACAGGATTATGGGGAGGCTGAGCTCTACCACCTGTTTATTGGACCCGTGCCCTTCCTGGCTGGTTTATTCAGCCCGGGAGGAGACATGAGGCTGGTTCCAGGCAGTGATATCTGCTTCTTTGAGTGAGTGAGGGTGTCTTTCCCGCCACCTTGAAGGAAGCGGTGGTGAGACCCCTTCTCAAGAAGCCTGCCCTGGATCCAGCTATTTTGAATAACTATCATCCGGTCTCCAACCTTCGCTTTCTAGCGAAGGTTGTTGAGAGTGTGGTGGCGCATCAGCTTCCTCTGTTCCTGGAGGAAACTGATTATCTTGACCCGTACCAATCGGGTTTCAGGCCCGGGTACAGCATTGGTCACGCTGATGAATGATCTCTTGCGGGCTCAGGACAGGGGTTGTTCCTCTGTCCTAGTCCTATTAGATCTCTCAGCGGCTTTTGATACCATCTACCATGGTATCCTACTGCGATGTCTCAGGGGGTTGGGAGTGGGAGGCACTGTTTTACGGTGGTTCTCTTCCTACCTCTTGGGCCATTCACAGTCGGTGTTGACGGGAGGGCAGAGGTCCGCCCCGAGGTCTCTCATTTGTGGAATTCCTCAGGGGTTGGTCCTCTCTCCCCTCCTGTTCAATAACTATATGAAGCCGCTGGGTGAGATCATTAGTGGATTTGGGGTGGGGTATCATCAGTACGCCGATGATATCCAACTTTTTCTTTCCACCCCAAACCAACTCAGTGATGCCCTCAACATGATGTCCCATTGCCTGGAGGCGGTTCGGGTTTGGATGGGGAGAAACAGGCTCCGACTCAATCCTGCCAAGACTGAGTGGCTGTGCGTACAGGTATCTCGAGTGAATCATTCTATTCCACTTTTAATGATGGGGGGTGAGGTGTTACCCCCCGCCAATAGGGCTCGCAACTTGGGTGTCCTCCTGGATTCGCACCTCAGTTTTGAAGATCATATAGGAGCCGTGACCAGGGGGGCTTTTGCCGAGGTTCGCCTGGTGCGCCAGATACGGCCCTATCTGGACTGAGATGCCTTGTGCACAGTCACTCATGCGCTCGTGACCTCCCGGTTAGACTACTGTAATGCTCTCTACATGGGGCTGCCCTTGAGGACCACTCGGAGGCTTCAACTGGTGCAGAATGCAGCCGCGTGAGTTGTGATGGGGGCTCCCCGATACTCCCATGTAACACTTCTGCTCCGCGGGCTGCATTGGCTTCCGGTTGCCCTCCGGGTGAGATTCAAAGTGCTGGTGATGACTTATAAAGCCCTAAATGGCTTGGGTCCGGGATATCTGAGGGAACACCTGCTGCCGGCATCAAGTTCCCTTCGTCCTGTGCGCTCCCACAGGGAGGGCCTTCTCAGGGTGCCACCAGCAAAGGATTGCCAGAGGGCGACGCCCAGGGTGAGGGCCTTCTCTGTGGGTGCGCCTGCCCTTTGGAACCAGTTACCCGTAGAGCTCAGGACTGCCCCAGATTTTTGTTCGTTCCGCCGGGACTTGAAGACCTGGCTCTTTGAGCTTTCCAGCCAGGACTGAGACATTTTAATTTTTAACCTATTGTAATTGGGTTTTTAAATTAGAGTTAAGGGTTTTAGAATTTAATCAAGGATAATTTAATTTATTTTAATTTGTTATTAACTTTTGTATTGTTATATTGTTTTAATCACCTTGTGAACCGCCCTGGGTCCTACGGGAGAAGGGCGGTATATAAGTCTAAATAATAATAATAATAATAATAATAATAATAATAATAATAATAATAGTAATAATAATAGTAATAATAATAGTAATAATAATAATGGTATTTCCTGAGCTTACAGGGAGTTCAACAATGAAATCTATGGAGATCTCTCTCCAGGATGCTGATGACTCAGCCACAATTTGAAGGCATCCCAGGGGTTTTCTTTGTCATTGTTTGGCTGAGGCATAGACAGGGCAACTTGCTATATAGCTCTCAATAACCTTTTTCATGGACGGCCACCAGACTTATCTTTTTTTAAATAATATTTTATTGATTTTCCAGTTTTACACTTGAGTATTTAGAAGGCAACATGGTGATTGGGTTAATCAATAGTTCACTAACAAAATCTTTAGTACACATCTCAGGTTACATCATCAAATATTTCTTCTCTGCTTCCCTTAACATTTGTTATTTCTTATTTAAGCTAGTAAATTTCTAATTGTATCAAACAGTGAAAACTTCATTATCACATTTATGAATACATTTTGGATTATACATATCTTAATAAATCTCGATAAACAATCCATATCCTGTTATTTTTACCTAATTAAATAGATTAATCCTTTATTTTTTTACTATTTTCAACTATTTTAAGTGTAATAATCAAATTTCCCCTTGTCTCAAAATCTCTCTTTAGCCCACTGGTTAACAGTTTAGGGTCCTCTCTAGTAAATCAAAAGGTCCCAGTTTCTCAGCCTAATTCTAGCTTTCTTCTTTTGCCAACCAGGCTTCCATACCAATGCTTTTAAATCATCGAATAGATCTCCCTTCATTCTTGTGTATGTTACTTGGATTGCTAATTTTCTGAAAGATCTGGCCCATTTATAATCATTAAGTTGTCACCCTGGAAACCCAGATCCCCTTATTTGCTCTGGTATAGCTGTCTTCAATTCGATCTAGTCTTCTACTTTCTTCTGGTTTGTGTAGAAAGTCATTTCCAGTTTTAAAGTTGTTGTTTCACTGTCTGGATTTTCAGTGAACTGTACTTGATCTTTAAAGCCTTCTGTCTTGGTATTCACTTCTTCCACTCCTGTTGTTTTTTGAATTGTTAGTTCTTTAGTTGCAATCAAGGTTTTGCTTTGTACATCTAGGCTGGCACTTTGGTCTTTCAGGTTAGATCTCATTTTCTTGGTGGGTGTAAGAATATCTTCAAGTACAGATTTTAGCATAGCCAAAAAATTTTGCTAACCCTCTTCCATTTCTGACATAGTTATAGATGGTCTGTTTGTGGGACTATCGGTAAAAAAGAAAAAATCCATAGTTTGATCCTTGGTTGCATAGCCCTTCTGGAAATGCCTGACTGCAAAATGCAAGCCGGAATGCAACTGCAGAATGAGAAAGCAGTTACGAAGCTTCCTGGAGTTCCTGTTTATTAAACAAGAGTCAGTAAATGTTCACCTCCACAGTTCTTAGAGACCAATTTCACTGCTCAGCTCTTCTCTCAGCATTAAATCTCTCATAGATAATACCAAGATCAGGTTTGGGCTGTGAGCAAGTCTCTTTGTCAGAAGTAATAAATTGCTATATCAAGCTTTGCCAGAAGATGTCCCCGATAGCATTTAGAGTCTTTTTCAGATCCTGGGCTAGGTTCTTATCCAATTTAAGTTCTTTTTTGCAAGTAAAATAAAATAGCAGGTCCCAATAAGAATAGGAACTTTTTGGGTCCCCAACTTCCAAAAAAATATAAATCCAATTATATTAAGTTGTTCTTTTCAATGCTTTGTTTCCCCTCAGTAATCAGACACCGCCATTTAGAGGGTGGGAGAAAAAAGTTCCCTTCCCTCTCTCCTCACAGGGGGCAAAATTTTCAAGAAGCTTTTAACAGGAAAGTACTTGGGTTACAGAGAAGGTAAGATCTCACCTAATTCCTCCACATTGCTTTCAAGGTACTTGTTGGTAAATTTGGCCTCAGCTGTCAGCAGCTTGTTGATGGGCCATATTAATGGCTGATCTTTTCCCTGTCAGTTTGAAGAGCTGCCCCAGATCAAATGGGAGGGCTGTTGCCCTTCCATCCTCTTCTTGCTCGTCACCCCTACAGAGCAACTTCCAACCCTCTTCAGGGTCCCCCGGTGGGAGAAAACCAGATGGTAGAGAGAGTGATCGCCTCAGATGTCTGCCAATGCCGCGATCGCAAACTTATCTTTTTATCAGATGTAAAAGTCTTTACAAAACCAAAGTGTCTCACCACTTTGGAATCGTGGCTTTTCTCCAAAACTATCAATCTTTGAACCTCTAGTACTGTCAGGGCCCACTTCAATACCTCATCCCAAGAAAGCAGAACTCATGAAAGCAAATTCTTCCAAAAGGAACTTTTATTAGGAGAAGCTGATAGCAGGCATAATAGACAGGATCTGAGGATTTCCCACACAGATCGATAGGTTAAAGTGTCCCAAGCAAAACCCCACCCCATAATTCATCCGGTTGGTTCGAATCGGCCAATTCCCAGGTGTTAAGTCTATCGTGAGAAAGGGGAGATAACATCAGGCCAGCTCTGGTTGCAGCTCTTTGCACCTTATCTTGAGAGCAGAGAGATAAGCCAGTTGCCGGAAGTTACATTCCTTTCTTCCTCCCCCCTTTACTAGCTGACATTAAGGGAGAAGAAAGTTCAGAATGAAATAATGCAGGAAAGCAAAGTGTTACATTATAGTGATAGAAGAAGTCAAGGCAATAACCCACAAGCAATCCCCCCTCCCCTTCAGGAATATGGCAGAACCCAGGGAGAGAAGAGAATGAGAATTGGGAAGAAATAAGAAAGAGAAAGAGAATAGTAATATAGATATGGTTTCTGACATCATGCCCCCCCACTTAAAAAAATGAGAGGTCCACCTGTTGAGAGATAAAATTTATGTGCAGAGGTTAGTCGGGTTTGTTTGGGTAATCTATGTGAATTTTTTTAACAGTTTGGGAGCTCTAATGTAGCATTTGTGAACACTTTCATTTTAGGAGGAAGAAAGGTGCTTCCATGTGACCAGATATTGGGTTGCTCTGTGGTATTTTCTGGAATCTAGGATTTCTTTTATTTCAAAAAGTTGTTCCCTCTCAACCATGATGGGAGGGGGTGGTGGGGGAATGGTTGATCTTAAGGGTTATTGCTGCTCCAGTTTTAACAGGCTGCAGTGAAAGACTGGATGGATTTGTCTGAGGGTTTTTGGTAATTCTAATTCTACTGTTACTGGGTTTATGATTATAGGGAATGATGCTATGTATTTTGGTCCTAGTTTTTTGGATGGTTGCATGGACTTTAGGTATTTTGTGGATAGGTAAACCATGGAGAAAGACTTTGGTTCGATTCTTTTCTTATCTGCTTGTGTTTTGTGTGCTTGTCTGGCTTTGTGTACTGGCCAGGTGTTTCTCAGCTGTGTGATCCATTTCTTTAAGAGTGAATGGCTGGTTCAATGGGAGATAGTTCCAGCATGGGACTGAAACTTTGGTCGGTAGCAACTTGAAATGGCATGTAACCCATGCTGGAGTGAACTGCATTGTTGTATGTGACCTCTGCAAATGGAAGCAAATCTATCCAGTTTGTCTGTGGGTAATTAATAAAACATCTTAAATATTGTTCAAGTACTGAGTTTTGGTCACCCCATTCGTCTGAAGATGATGACTAGATGACAGCCCCTGGGGAGCCCCCAAAAGGAACAGGAACTCTTTCCAAAAGTCTGATGTGAATTGCACCACTCTATCTGATATTATGCATTGGGGCACTCCATGCAGTCTATAGATGTGCTGAACAAACAGCTTTGCTAATGTTTTTGCTGTGGGGATTTTTTGGCAAGGGATGAAATGTACTTGCTTTGAAAATAAGTCTGTGACTACCCAAATGATTGTGTTTCCATTAGTCTCATGTAGCTCTACTATGAAGTCCATGGAAATTTCCTTCCATGGCACTGAGGAATTTGCTACTGGTTGCAGTAGTCCTGGTGACTTTCCTTGCAGTCTTTTGGCAGCTGCACAGGTTGGACAGCTGGCCACATAGCTCTCAATATCTTTTTTAATAGAAAGCTACCAAAATTGTCTTTTGACTAAGTGCAGTGTTTTCACGAATCCAAAATCACCTGCTGATTTTGTGTTGTGGCACAGTTGCATGAATATAATTCTTTGACTTTTTGGGATGTATAGTTTCTCCCCCACCCAAGGTAGTCCATCGGTAATTGTGCATAGGTTCTTGTGGCTTTGAAACCAATCATCAGATTCTAGCACTTTTCTAAATTCAATCCCTGATTAGCTGGCTAGCAGTTGCTTTAATTTTGCTTGGGCTCGGGTGGTTACTCGAGCCACCATTTGCATTTCAGGCATGAGTGGTTTGGAGATGGTGGGTCGGGTGCTGTTATATTGAGGCATGTGGGACAGGGCATCTGCTAGGAAATTCTTTCCCCCAGGTAGGTGTTTGATGGTGAAATTAAACTGGTGAAAGTACTGTGACCACTGGGCTTGTTTGGGGGTGAGCTTCCTCGGCACTTTGAGACTTTCTAGGTTCTTATGGTCTTATGGTTCACACCTGGAATGGGATTTTGTTCCTTTCCAAGAAATGCTGCCCAGTGAGGAGTGCCCACTTCATCATGTATGCCTCTTTTTCCCACACCGCCCATCATTGTTCCGTGTCAGAGAGTTTTCTGGATGTATATGCACAGGGTTGTAACACTCCTTTGTCATTTTCTTGCAGCAACACAGCCTCTATGGCTACATCACTGGCATCTGCTTGGATTACGAACGGCTTGTCCAGGTCGGGATGTTTTAAGACCAGCTCAGTCAAAAAAAGTCTTTTTAATCTTTCAAAAGCAGCTTGGCATTCCACTGTCCACTTTAGTGGCTGACTTGGCTTTATTGTACCCCCCCCCCTTTTGTTTTTAACAAGTTTGTGATGGGCAAGGCTATTTGGGCAAAAGAAGGGATTAATTGGCAGTAGAAGTTAGCGAACTCCAGGAAGCTTCGTAACTGCTTTCTCATTCTGCAGTTGCATTCCGGCTTGCATTTTGCAGTCAGGCATTTCCAGAAGGGCTATGCAACCAAGGATCAAACTATGGATTTTTTCTTTTTTACCGATAGTCCCACAAACACGTGGTGAAGGCAGAGAAGCACAGAAACCGAATGCAGCTGAAAGCAGATTAGTAAAAAAATGCTTGGGGGTGATGAAGACATCTGGGTGGGGGTGGGGGATGGCAGAACCTGGCTACACTTGTTCTGTCCCGACGTCTTTTGTGCTTGCTGAAAGAAGGGAGAGAGCTCCGCCTTTCCTCCTGAACACTCGAGTGGGGTTTCTGCAGGGTCTTCACTGCAGGGAGGTCCATGCCTGCAGCCACAAGGATGCCACTGGGATTCCTCTCCCCACAGCGTGATGCCGGATTGTCTCACACCCTCCGCATAGAGCTCCCAGCAGTCTGCTGGCTCCCTGGCGGCGACCCCAGCCAGTGAGGAGAATGGGGGAAAGGCAGTGAGCCTGGAACCAGCCCTGACCACTCTGGAGGGCTTCTGGCATTCCGCTCGCTTCCCCCTCCTGCTTTCTTTGCTGGCTGGAACCACTGCTGGGAGGCCAGTGGAATGCTGGGAGCCCTCCAGAGCGGTCAGGGCTGGTTCCAGGCTCACTGCCTTTCCCCTGTTCTCTTCACCAGCAACTCCCTGTAGAGCTCCGTCAGCAATATGGCCGGCAGAGCTCACAGCCGAAGGGGCACAAAGCAGAGGATGTAAGTCCGTGGGCAGCCCTGGAGCTGGAGCAGCAGCCAGGGGAGGAGGGGCACAGGCAGTGCAGTTCTGATGGCCGGCACACCCCACGGAGAAGCGCCTACGACCTTTGCCCGGCCTCGGCCCAACTTTTCTACCTGGTGGCTAGTGAAGGGCAGCAGGGCTGGGAGAGATCGGCCAGTCCAGAAGCGGGGTCGGAAGAACACAGCTCCTGGAGGCTGGGGGTGGCCATGCTGGGAGCCACAGCTGAGTGGCAGAAAGCCAAAAGGAGGTCAAGAGGGGAGACAGTGATCAGATGCAGAAGGGAGAAATGACAACAGCCAACAGCTCTGCTCCTTCCTCCCTTCCTTCCTCAGTCCCCAACCCACAAACACACGTGGGGGTGGGGAGGAATTGAGAGGAGGGGCTGAATACTGTGGGATTTCCATAGGAAATACTGAAGCGGCAGCAGCAGGTGCTGCCTGAAGGAGGAAGCCAAATGGAGCGTTTCGCCGCTGAGCAAGTCGCAGAGGTGCGCAGCGAGTTTGGTGATGCACATGCCTGTCTCTAGAACTTCTCTCCCCCACTTGCCACCCCTCATGATGGCTGCCTTGAGGTTGGGGCTATAGGCCTCTGAAAAGCCTTGGAGAGCTCAAAGAGAAGAGGAGAGGGAGGACGGGAAGGAGGTGGTGTAGCAACATCCGACAGACCCTCAACTCATTGGCTTCTCCCCCTCCCCCCATCGCCTTGAATGTCATTGACTTCTATCTAGGGAAAGCCCCACTGGTCCCGCACAAAGGGGAGCAAGGGTACCGAGTGGGAGCTTGGTCCCTCAGGCAGTCGAGGGTTTTTTTTGGGGGGGGGCTTCTGCTGGCTGGAGATGCTGGGAACTGAAATGTGAAGGGCGGCGGGCAGGAAGGGAGGGAGCAGCCACTGCCCAGCGAGGTGGACAGGTGGGCGAGCAGTCGGTCCCTCATGGCCAGGTAGGGGAGGTGCTGGGCCCGGTGGGGGGAGGTGGCCACCCAGCTCCGCTTCCCTTTGCTCGCCTGGTTGGCACAGGTGGGAGCGTCGGGCAGCCTGCGGGCACCACTCGCCGTCTGCCAGCTGAGCCTGGAAGCCAGAGTGCGCCGCCCCTGATGGGGCCTCGTGGTGGTGCGGCCTGGCCAGTTGCCCTTGGGGGAGCCTTCTGGCTCTTGCCCCTGGAGTGCTCCCAGGCACCATTTCCTTGAAACCCCCAGCAAAAGCTGTACTTTCACTCCTGGCCCTCTTGGCTTCCACAGAGGGTACTGAGGCAGCATGGCAGGCAGCCTTCCTCTCCTGTGAATAAGGCTGGGAGCAACGTGCTGGGGAAAGTGAGGCTCTCTGGAGTGGGGAGATGCATCCTGCGCCCGAGTCCCATCTTTTTTCCTCTCTCTCTCTCTCTCTCTCTCTCTCTCTCTCTCTCTCTCTCTCTCTCTCTCTCTCTCTCTCTCTCTCTCTCTGTCTCTCTCTCTCTCTCACACACACACACACAAATACACACACATGCCCCTTTTCCCAGCCAGTTTCAAAAAGAGGAGCAGCCCAAGTCTCTACCTGTCAGGTAGTAAAGGATCTGTCAGACAATTTTACTGGCTGACCAAATGGTGAGGGAGGGAAAGGGAAAGTATGTGGATGGGGAAGGGAAGGGAAGGAAAAGAAATAAATAGATGAAAAAGGGAAGGGAAGAAAAGGGAAGGGAAGAGAGAAATGTGAGAGAAAGCAAGGAAGAAGAGCGAATAGGGAAAAGAGAGGGAGAAAGGTGAGGAAAGAAGGAAAGAGAAAGGAAAGGGTGGAAGATAAGAGGAACAAAGGAAGGAAGAAAGGAAGGAAAGAAGAAAGGAAGGGACAATGGGAGAGAGGGAGGGAAGGAAGACACCCACTCCAGTCCCACCCCTCTCTACCAGAGACCCACGGATTCTCCCCCACACACACAGGCACCCTGCAACCTGAGTGATGAGCTGGCCACATCCCCACAGCCATTGACTTCACTTGTCAAAAAGTTGCAAAAGGTGATCACACGAACCTGGGACACTGAACGTCATAAGTATGAATCAGTTGCCAAGCATCCGAATGTAAATCACATGACCCTGGGGATGCTCCAACAGTCATTAGTGTGAAAAATGATCATAAGTCACTTTTTTCAGTGCCGTTGTAACTTTGAACAGTCAATAAGTAAATTTTTGTAAGTCGAGGACTACCTGTACTTTATCATTTTTTTCCCTTTATTTTTTTGGTCAAGTTTTTTACACCTTGCTGGGCGACTGGTGGTACTTGGATAGTGCCTTATCCTAAAAGTGGTACAATGGGTGAAAAGGTTGAAAAACCCTGGTCTAAGTTGTGATGACAGCTTCCTCTTCACCATGTTAAAGCATTGGCTAACTAGCTTTTTCTCAGTTAGTGTGGATGCAGGTCTTCTGTCAATCTATAGCTCCTTCATATGCTTCATATATCTCTTCTTAAAAGTCTGCTGTTGTAGTAGCATTCCATCAGTTCCAGGGTCTCTTGCCTCATCAATGTATGTTTGTTCCAGTAGTACCATCTGATTGTCCTGATTCCTTAACATTTGTCACATACCTTGTTAAGCCAGGTGATGTCCGAGCCAGCATGACTTTCCTAATTTGTGTTCATTCTCATATCTGAAGCAGGCAGATGAAGCATTAGGGGATTTTTGCTCAAGGATTCCTACTGATAAGGTAGTACCACCCAGGATTTGAACCTTGCTGTCCTGCAGAGAGGGTGGAACTCTAACCACTATGCTATCCAGTCACTTATAATATAAATATTGTATATAGGATATTTTATTTAATAATTAATAGTAATATAGTATTAATTATTATAAATGGGGATGCAGTGGCACAGAAGCTTAATGATGCTGGAACTGCCAGCCAGAAATAGTCTACACTCGAGTGATTCAACTCAGCTCCTTGAGATGGAGTTGTTCGATCCTTAGGCCCTCCCCATCCCCACTCAGCAGTTTGAAAGCAGGAAATATTGCAAGTAGATAAACGGATACCAATTTGGTGGGGAAAAGTACCATGTGTGCGAAGAGCAGAAGCTGACACTGGACCTGGCCAGATGTGAGACATCATGACATGAGGTAAGGGGAGACTGGCAGAGGAGCCTGGAAGAGCCAGTAACCTGAGCGCTACTAGCTAATTGGTGTAAGGCTAGTTTGCCCTCAGCAGTGCACCAAGAATCAGCGCAAAAGCACCGAATGAAATGAACTAGCAATCTAGGCTGTCAGGACTGTATTGTGTCTAGCATGTATAGATTTCCCTGACATTGTATGCTATAAGTAAATAAATAATAAATTATATTAATTATAATTTTAAAAACTTATATAAATTCATTACTTTTGTTTTGATCCTACACTTTCTGGGGGCTATGATTCCTGACACACACACACACATATTTACCAGGAGTAGAGAGAAAAGCTGGAGTTGACAAAGTGAGAAAGTTCCATTTTGCACAGGATTTTTTTACTGTATGGTGAGTATGTATGAGAACGTAAACGCAGATTAAAAAAATAATAGTAAATAAGTAATAGCATTTAACACTTTTTTCTCTTTCTCTCTTGTTTATTCTTTTTTTGTGATGATTGTCTTAAATTCAGAGTTATTATTCTTACATGCTGTGGTTTCCCACAATTTATCATGGCATGTGTCCATGTGCAGGTATTTCTTTTGCTTTTTTGTTCCTTATATAATTCATTACTCCTTCTCCCTTGCTTCCATGGACACAGTCCATGGCTCTACCTCTTTTCTCCTTAACCTCCAGCTTTTGATTCTAATTTTCTTACTGTTTCTTATTGTTTTATGTTATTAATAGAAGTTTGATGTTTTTATTACTTTGTCACCTATTCTCAAAATTTACACTTATCTTGAAGAAATAGGATATAAAACTATTCATCTGCTACAAATTCTGATAATGAAAAGTGATTTCATAATATGAATTTCTTCACTTGTCTCCCCTCCCCCTCAGATGCCTTTGTTTATAAATTATGTAAGTAATGAATTATACTTTTCACTCCAGTTGGCAATTACTTTTCTTCTCCCATCTCCACAAAGAGAGAACTCTGTCACCTCTCCATATCATTACAAATATATCATTAAATACCTTTTCATAAAAATTCTACTAAAAATAAAAGTACATTTTATGAATAATCTATTGAAAAACTGATAGATTATAGATTTTGCCCCATTAGTTTCCAGAAAGAAATAGGGAAGCAATCTTTGGCCCCAATCTTTCCATTTTGGGTTTTGAAAGATGTTCCTAGTACAAATTAATCACATTTGAGCACTGTTACCATAATCTCCATGAATGAGAATCTAGTCAGGAACTAGATTAGGGGACAAATATCATCACTGGATAATATTGAGACCTACCAACTTGTGCAGAGTAGAAAAGATGACCTTGACAGTGAGAAAGAAGAACCATTACCAAGACAACAAACATGTAGATGTGGTTTAAACTCATATGACCTAAGGTACTGATCCCTATGTCACATGAAGGGGGGAGGGAAAGCACACTCAGACATGCAAGATACTATTACTATAACCATTCTATTAAAAAGTAGTTTTAAATGTCTGGTTTTTTTAGCTGATCTACCTTGTAGGGTTGATACAACTTATACGGGTAGTCCTTGACTTACAACCATAATTGAGCCCAAATTTATGTTGCTAAGTAAGAAATTTGTTAATTGAGTTTTCCCCACTTTATGACCTTTCTTGCCAAAGTTGTTAAGTGAATCAAAGTAGTTGATTAGTTAATAATCTGATTAAGTGAATCTGGCTTCCCCATTGACTTTGCTTATCAGAAGAGTCACAAAAGGTGATAACATGACCTTGGGACCCAACAACAGTCATAAATATGAACCAGTTACCAAGTGTATTAAGTTTGATCACATGATCATGGGTGCTGCAAAGGTCGTAATTGTGAAAAATGGTCCTAAGTCACTTTTTCAGTGATGTTGTAACTTTGAACAGTCACTAAACAAACGGTTGTAAGTTGATGACTACCTATACTTGGGTTTTGGGTGCAGTTTTGTACCTCTCAAGATTGAAAAAGAACTCAACAATTGGTCTTTTTTTTTCAGAACTATGATAAGCAGTTGCTTCCTATCAGAACATTAAGGGTAATCTGATTCCTGCAATACATATGGTACTAGCAGTGGATACCGTTAGTCTACAGTTTCCATTTTTATACTGATTTTAAACAATAGATTTCCTGACTTGCTTTGCTATGTTTTTCCCCATTTTTATGCTTTCTTCATCTCATGCTATTTGTATCATATATACTGATGAAGAACTCCAGATAACCTGAAAACTTGCATTTTGTTTCCTGGAGTTTTTGATTAACCAGTCTGTAGATTTTGGATATAACATGTTTCTTTGTCCTCAATTTTCAGTTTGTAAAAAGTACAAATCTGCAGCAGCTATTGGGATTAAGAATTAATGGGGTCAGCATAAGCATAGATTTAACTCTTTTGTCTCCTGCTGTGTTCCTGAAAAAAATCTTTCTTAAGAGCTGGTATTTGCTTTGAAGAGAAATCTAACCCCTGCCCCCAGCTGAGCAGTTTGCATGTAATGTCTAGTTTGGTACTCTGATACAAATTATTGGGGATGAGGAAGTCTTTTACTGTGATTATGTAGATTCTTTATTTGGACTGGCAGGTTAGTAAATACCATATCAAGAGACTTGCATGTAAGATATCAGAAACTGCAGGTTTTGGAAACAACCACACTGTTAACAGAATTAAGCTGAAATGTTCAATTAATTTGTCTTTGTTTATTGACTCCACAAGAAAGGGATTTTAGAAACAAATACCTTTTTGAGATGTGTTTATTTTACTCTGTAAATCTTCATTTGAAAATACGTTCAAATTATCTGAAAGCTAAATAGCTGGGGGAAAGAGTTCACTAAAACAAATTCTTGATCCTTGAGAAATCTCCTTGTAAGTTGCCTACTGCATCCCATGTCCATTTTTGTAAGTTTTCCCTTTAGAATAAACCTATCATTTTTCACTGCAGGATATTTATAGCTTCAATCAGTGCCAAATTCAATTGGCTTCTGATCTCATTGCTGGAAGTTATAGATGCAGATATTATTTGCACTGTGGTTAATTATGGAGCAATCAAACTTTGGCTTTTCCACTGTAATTTCCTCTGCCAGCTAATTTAATTAATCACCCCCAGCTCAGCTCTTCCAGCTGCGACTGGCAGGGTCATTAATTAGGCATGTGGTAGTAGCTCATTCACTAGTTCCTGTTAAGGGGCTGCTGCCCATTTTAAGGGAGCAATAGCTTTTTCTAAATATTCAGACCAGGTCTGGTGTTTGATACATTTTTATGTTTCCTCCAGGGGTGAAATTTACTCCAAAATGATGCAGAAATGCCATTATCACTTTCTTTCCTAAAATGGCCAGTGCAGATAATCATTTTTATAACATGCAAGAAGGGATGGTTGCAGTTTGCCAAGAGGTTGAAAATGACCTTCTTGGTCAGAATAATGAGAATCAGGTAGTTAGTCTCATAGATACTATGTAGTTTATATAATCTGAAAGATGTGTCCAACATTATGAGAGAATATGGCTTACTAAATCTGCTATTATAAAGTTAGAGGACAGGTAAATACTTCTTTGAGAGAAGTTTCTTAGAGGGATTATTATTCAAAACCCTTATAATTATTATCCATTCTTGCACTTAACTTTGAGAGGTAAAGTCTTTGAGCAAACGCAGGATAATCTTTCTAGGGATTTTTTCATTGAAGCTATTTTGTATCTTATCTTCATCATTAAAAGCAACTGCATTCAGTTGCCATTAGATTTCTGGTCCAGATAGTTGAACAGAAGAAGTAAACTACTAATGATTCTTTTCAACTCTGTCTACAACCTTGATGTCTTCCTGTCTAAAGAATGGATAGTGTTGTGTAGTGGCTCTGGTCTTACCCAGAAGGTGGTGCTGGAGACCTATTATTTTATCCCAATGTTTTGTTTCATAAGATGCTCTAAGTCTAAGTCCTATCTACTATGAAATTTAAAATTTGTGAAACTGCTGAGAGAGATCATTTAGAGACCTGGCCAGGTATTATTGGTGTACTGATACCAATCTATATCATTTTTTCCAATGCTTGATACTGTGAAGACAATGGAAGTTCAGAAAGGATAATTTGGAGTTTTATGTTGCATGAACTTAAATAAACTAAAATAAACTAAAATAAAGAAATAGATAATCCTTAAACGCTAAAATATCATTATACTTAGATATGATTTACAATTATGATGGCACACTTGTCTATGCTATGGGAAATAAACATTTGAATACTGAAGGGAAATTAAGATTGAAATAAGAGTTGTAAGAACAGGGTATTGATTTAATAAGATGGCCTCAATTGCAAATACAATTGAGATATGAGCTGCTTAGGAAAGATATTATAAACTGGAATTATTTTTATTAGGTATAATATTAGAAAAATATGATGAGGACGTATATACTTAATGTTGCGTGTATTGATAGTAGAAAGAATTGTATTTGCCTAGTACTGGAAAGATGAAGAAACATTACTTGAAGAAAAGAGGAACAAAAAACACTGGATTGTGTAGGAATGAACAGATTGATATTGAAGGATAAAGAAAAAGAAGACATAGCATAAATTTAAATATGGGATATAATTTATCACTAGCTGGAAAAAAGGGGTAGAAATCAGGAATTTAAAACTGTATTATTAAGGTAAAAATGGACCCAGACAACACATTGTTTATTAAGCACTTATGATTTGTAAAAACAGAAAATTAATAAAATATTATATAAAAACACAATTTTATCTAGCCATGCTAGATCATATCTCTAAAAAGTTTCAAGCCTAACTGCCAAGTCTAACCATGCTGAATGTCCAGGAATTTATGCCAAGGATTTGGTAGGAAATTTAGCCCCAGAAGTACAGATGTCTTAATGTCACAATGGTCAGTGGAATTTATTTATGCTTCTCTGCTCCTTCTAATCCTGATAAAGATCATAATCAAAAACATAAAACAGAGATCTTGACAGTACCATATTAATTTTGCCAAAGATTAATTAAAATCTGTTAAACTGGCAAGGTAACCTATTGGAGACTTCCCCACGGGGGAATTTTTCTTTTGCAAGGACCTCTCATTCATCTTCAGTTAGCCGTCTGATTACTTGGAGGTTGGATAGCGGTTCCAAGATAATCAGAATATGTTGAGAATGTTTTAAGGATTCTGATTCTCTGAAGGAATCTTTGCACCAATAAAATCTATAAGTGAAAAAATACTGGGAGGTCAAATTTCCTTAAGCCTAAAGTTAGGTGAATGGATTTCAAAAAGTAGCAGTAGTATTATTTTCAAAAATGTAAGAAATCTGAATGGAAGTTGACTATTTTAATTAATAAAAGATAGAGGCTGGTTTATAAAAGATCCAAAGCATTTCTTCCAAAAATGTTTGAAGTGTGCATAGCCCTAGTATTTATTCCTTGCTTTACAAGAGATTCCTAAATAAATTAACTGACCTGTGATATATAGAACATTTTACCCTGAAATCTTAGATTTTAACCATGCTCAGGAGAACTGCTTTTCAACCTATAACTGCATATGATCTGAAATTGCTCATGTTGTTTTGCTAATAGTATAATCAGCCAGACATGTCAGAACTGGAAGGGCTTTCTTTAGATACCAAGTTATGTTTTTTTTCCCATAAGGTTCAGGTAGCATTTAGAACATAGAATAATAGGGTTGGAAAGGACCCTGGAGGTCTTAGGCTGATCCCTCTTTAATTACTATGGATTATTTGTTTTTTCAAGGGTAGAGGTAGGTACTAATCTATCTAACCAGCAGGAGAAGAGTTGGTATAAGTTAAATGTACATTGAACATTGTTTTTTCTTCTGTATATCATCACTGCTTCAGGTTTATATAGATTTTTAACAATCCCTTGGGCAACAGCATAACCATTAATCTATTGGTGGTGAAGAATCAGAAAATACAATTCATAATACTGGACTGTGTGATAATTGAGCATTCACATATTTTCACTTCTAGGTCTAGGGTTAGGCTTCCTTGATATCAGGATCCAAAACCAACTTCATGGTTAGATTTGAGATGGCTGTTTATGAATAATGGGTCAGTCACCTTTTTCTTTGACATCAATTTAGGTCCTGGGGAAAATGCATGGGAAAATCCTATTCAGAGGGAAAATTCCACCTAAGGTTGTTCAAGTTAGGGTCTATCATGGTTACATTCTGAGAGGCTGTTTATACATTGCGGGCCTATCATTTTCTGTTCAACATCTATTTACGTTGTCAGAAAAATGTATAGGAAAAGCTATTCAGAGGGAAACCTTAATGTAAGGTTAGGGCTTCATTCATATGTTACACCTCTGCTCCGTGAGCTGCATTGGCTTCCATTGCCCTCCGGGTGAGATTCAAGGTGCTGGTGATGACCTATAAAGCCCTATATGGCATGGCTCCGGATTACCTACGGCAACATCTGCTGCCGGCATCAACCTCCCTCCATCCAGTGTGCTCCCACAGAGAGGGCCTCCTCAGGGTGCCACTGATCAGAGAATGTCGACTGGTGGCCCCCAGGGGGAGGGCGTTCTCAGGCGTGCCAGACCTGTGGAACCACTTACCGGTTGAGCTCCGGACGGCCCCCGACCTTCGCTCCTTCCGACGTGATCTAAAAACTTATTTATTTGAACAAGCCGGCCTGGTCTGATGGGTTTGGGGTTTGGGTTTTAACATGGATTTTAACTATTGTATTATATTGGGCATAATTATTTAATGTTTTTTAACTTTTATACTTTGTATTTTGATATTTATTGCCCTGTACACCGCCCTGAGTCCTTTGGGAGAAGGGCAGTATAAAAATTTAATAAATATAAATATAAATATATGAAGTGTCAACGCTGTGACAATGGATGTTGTCACTTTGACAACTGAGAATCAGCAGCCATTTTTACTTTTGCTTCTAAAGTACCTTTTCTGTTCTTTTAGAGCTCAGATGTAGAAGGGGGGATGGGATAAATGCTTGAGGGTTTAGCTATCCATAACAATATACAGTAGAAGTGTGGGAACTCAAGGACATGGTCTGATAAGGTTTTGGTGGGCTGTGGAGCCGGTGAGAAAAGCCCATGTCTTGCGTTAATTGGTGAATGTGATTTATAACAGCATTTGTGGGATGGGAATTGTTACTTTATTTTATTTTATTTATTTTTATTTTAATTCCATTTATATCCCGCCCTTCTCCGAAGACTCAGGGCGGCTTACAAGCTTAGCAGTAGCCTTCATTCTATGCATATGCCTGCTTATTAGGGCTTTCACACACACCCCAAGCAGCATTATTACAAAGTCAGCTTATTGCCCCCAACAATCTGGGTCCTCATTTTACCTACCTCGCAAGGATGGAAGGATGAGTCAATCTTGAGCCTGGTGGGATGCGAACCTGCACTAATTGCAGGCAGCTGGTGTTACTTAAGGAGGCATTAGCCCACTGCTCCACCAAGGCTTTGTATCTGGGGGGAGGGAATCTCAGTTTTGTGTTCAACTATGTAAGTGCCGATACTTTGTTTCCTAATAAAATGTTCTTTAAGGAAGAATTCTTGCCTTGAAGTTCTTTTACCGCTTTCATCTATCAGAACCATGACATTAACCCCAAACTCCCTTTTTCTTTAAAACTACGGGGTCTGGAGCTCCAGCCACCTACCCAAAGTAGAAGGGAGGCTGACAAAGACTTGGGGAAGATCCCAATATAGAGAAGGAGAACCCTGTCACCAGTACTGCAGCCACAGCTGGTACATAGGTGGATGGAGTGCAGGCCATCACACCGGTTGAAAACACTGTCTTGGATGCTTCTGCGATGGTGGCAAGACCAAAGACTAAAGAATTTGTCTGGTCGTCTGAGTGCGCCCTGCCTAGTGGAGAACCTAAGCGATCAGAGACGAGCCAGCCGAAGAGGGATCTTCAAAAGCACTGGAGATTGAATACTTGCTGACACATCCCCCCAAAACATGCTCTCCTGATAGATGAGGGGTGAAGAGAATGGCACCATCAGGTGATTGGAAGTACCTGACTGCAATCCGGAGCTAGTCGGTCAAGCACTTTAGGGAGATATTTGAAAGGCTGGAGGTGGGAACCAAGGAACGGGCTACTCGTCTGCTGCCTACCAGCAAAAAGGTGGATGATCAAGGCAGGGGCAGTTCCTTGACCAGAAGTCCTAGTCCCATGCTAGGGGCCAGGGCTCCCTCCCCACCTTCACCATCACCAGCATTAGCCTCAAGCCCCATGCAACAGAGAAGTCCAGACCGTCAGTGGCAGCGAGTCAGTCCCAATTGTCACTGACGGTCATCAACTCCATCCCGTCACCATCAACATGACAGCCTTGGTTGCTGAGAATGGTATGTTAGCCCTGAGCGACATCACTCCTCTGAGACCCCCAATCGCTACCCGTGTTACCGCAGCTCCAACTATCCCCAGAGCAGAGAGAGTCCTGGCTGTTACAGAGACCGGGGCAGCCTTGACCAGTACCAGGATGGGGACAGCCCTGACTGTCACCATTATCAACAGAGCCTCATCACCACTGACATAGCCCTGATCCTTGGCTTCATCATCATGCCAATCCTTGACCCCTTCCCAGGGCTGAATGAGAAAGAGACCTCCAGTGTAACCTGATGCAGCATTATGAATGAAGGCATGATCTACTAGATGGACAACAATGCATGGCTGTTCCTCCCAGAAAAGGATGGGGACCCTGAAAAGTGAACTTTCTTTTTGAATCAAGTGTGTTCTTATGTGAACTGCAATGGCAATGCCTATCCAGACCCGGCAACAATGGTTGATGTTGTCGCAGCTAACCTGGAAGGAGAGGCTGCCGAGTGGCTCAATAGTCTGTACAGTGAGCAAGTACCTGAACTATGGAATTTCAACTTATTCGTCCAAGGGTTGAGAACCCAATTTGAAAACAACTCCATAGATCTAAGAGCAGAGAAAGACATTCAAGATGTGAAGCAAGCTGGCAGACTGGCGATGGATTATGTGTGTGAGTTCGGAAGAGTCGCAGGCCTTATTGAAAGGTGGCCAGAATGATCCCTTGTGCACCTTTTTAAAGAAGGTTTGGACTATGACTTATTTGAGGCCTGCATCTACCAGGGAATTCTTGATTACTTAGATGAATGGTACCAGATAGCAGTAAAGATAGACATCTAGCTTACCCATTGGAAAAGGTTGGCAACTCCTGGACTGGCTCCAAGACTACAGCCTGCTAGATGTCTCCCTCCCAATCAACTTCCAGTGATACCTTCCTCCCCTCCAGCTTCCAGTGATAAAAGCAGCTGAATCTTTCAGGCCCCCCACCACCAATGATTATGTGCTTCAGATGTGGCCAGAAGGGACACTGAGTGGTGAATTGCCCAGTCCCATATCCCCAGCAGAGAGGTAAATTGGGACTGCCAGAAAGGAAGAAACCTGATCAGCAGCCAATCAAAGAAAAGACAAGCCTTGGTGGAGCAGTGGGCTAATGCCTCCTTAAGTAACACCAGCTGCCTGCAATTAGTGCAGGTTCGCATCCCACCAGGCTCAAGGTTGACTCAGCCTTCCATCCTTCCGAGGTAGGTAAAATGAGGACCCAGATTGTTGGGGGCAATAAGCTGACTTTGTAATAATGCCGCTTGGGGGGGGGAAGCCCTAATAAGCATATACATAGAATGAAGGCTATTGCTAAGCACATTGGTTTGTGCTTAAATTGTAAGCCACCCTGACTCTTCGGAGAAGGGCAGGATATAAATGGGATTAAAATAATAAAAAAAAAGTTGGATCATCCAGGAGCCCGTCACCCAGGTCGCATTGCCTACACAGGAGAGAGTGGAAACTCCAGCCAGATCCACCACCACTCTGGCTTCATATGACAGCAACGATGAGGGAGAAAACAACCCGATGGTAAGTTGACCCATTCCACCTTTTTCCCTCTCTGCTAAGCTCATAATCCCTAAGACAGGGGTACAAATGGATTTGAAGGTGCTAGTGGACTCAGGATGCTCCCGAAGTATTATCAACTTGCCAATTGCCCTTAGACTGGGCATATGAGCAAAGCTACTCTCCAAACCTATGAGATTTGAACAAGCAGAGGGGAGGGAGCTTAGTCACCCACTTAACTGAACCAGTACGTTTAGAAACAGGCGAACATTGGGTGCTCATCCATTTTTATGGTGGCTCCAGAAATGACTGCAACTGTGATTTTAGGTCTAATGTGGCTAGACAAGTGGAAACGTTTTATTTGGTGGGAGAAGGTGATGAGGACTGTGAGATTGCCAGTAGGACCCAACCCCTCTTGTGACTCTTTTGACGTTAGCAGAGAGCCTAATGCACCAGCAGAAACAGTGAAAGTAGCCACCATTCCCCTACCAGGGGAGCCACTCATCCCCATGGAATACCAAGATTGAGCAGAAGCATTTAGTGAGAAGAAATGTGAAATCCTACCACCACACTGGCCAAATGACTGTGCCATTGAAATATTACCAGGAGCCAAGCTGCCTAAACCAAAAATGTACGCTATGTCCCCCCTTGAGATGGAGGAGCTGCAACAATATTTGAATAAAAACCTAGCCAAAGACTTCAATGAAGTGGCTTAATCTCAGGTGGGGCCCCCGGTGTTATTTAAGGGGAAAAAAGATGGGCCGCTGAGGCTCTGCATGGATTATAAGTGGTTAAATGCTGTGAGTATGGAGAATAAGTACCCCCTCCCACTCCTGAAGGACCTACTAAGCCATCTATCACAGGGCCATATTTTCACCGTTAGATCTAAGAGAAGCATACTGTCGAGTAAGAATAAAAAAGGAGATGAATGGAAAACTGCTTTTAACTGTTCTATAGGCAACTATCAATTCAAAATTATGCCATTTGGACTACAAGGAGCTCAAGCTGTTTTCATGCAGCTGATTAATCAGGTGCTGCATGATCTTCTGTACAAAGACATCTTAATCTATAGACATCTTAATCTATAGCATAATCTGATCATATGAATTTAGTGCGAGAGGTGCTAAAGAAACTACTAGATGCTAATCTATATGTTAAATTATCAAAGTGTGAATTCCACCAAACCTGACTAGATTATTTGGGGATCTCCAGTGAGGGCATAGAGATGGATCCTGGCAAAGTGAAAGCCATAATTCAATGGCAATCCCCAATGATTCAAAAGCAGCTTCAAAGCTTTCTGGGATTTGTAAACTTCTATCATCTATTAATTCCTTCTTTTGCTGAAATTGCTTTACCTCTTACAGACTTATTAAAAAGGGGTAAAAGGGGGGGAAATCCATGACCGGGCCAACCGTTGACACAGACTATGAGCTGCCAAACTGCTTTTTAGAATTTAAAAAGACTTTTTACAGCCTAGCTGAGCTTAAAGCACCCCTGTCCAGGGGAACCATTTGTGATTCAAGCTGATGTTAGCAATGTAGCAGTTGGAGCAGTACTTTTGCAAAAGAATAATAAGAGGGTCTTACAGAGACATCCTTGGACAAGCGCTGGCTCTTCAGCTTTGAAACGGAGATGAGCACCGTCCCCTAGAGTTGGAAATGACTAGCATGCATGTGCGGGGGAACCTTTACATTTTTTACCTTACAACCCTGTGCCTACACATCAAAAAAATTCACCGATTGCAAGAGGAGGTGTGCAGTTTGGGAGAAAGAACCTTTTGCAATTTGTTGAGCTGGCAGCACTACCTGGAAGAGAGCAAGGTGCCTTTTGAAGTATAGAATGATCACAAAAACCTAGAGGCACTGAAAACTCCTCACAAACTTTTCCCCAAACCAGTAAGATGGGTACAATACTTCAACTGATTTAACTTCACCCTAAAGTACATACCGGGGAAAAAAAACATTTTGGCTGATGCTCTGTCCAGATTGCCTCAGTATAAAAGTCAGCATGAACAAGTCAATGATTCGATCATGCCTACGGCATAGATTGTTTCTCAATTAACACCACAGAAAACCCTATCTTCAGCAGATCTGAACCCAGATGACCACATGACGAGATAGTGAAGCACGAACTCCTCCATGGTTAATGGTTTAAAGACCATCAAACCACCCTAGACTAGCTTACAAGGGAGGGAAATTATATTTTCCTGAAACCCTCCGCCTCCATGCATTTCAACACAGCCATGACACTTCGGCTATTTGAAAATGCTACATTTAATTTACTGGCAGTTTTGGTGACCGTGTTTGAAGAAGAACATGGAAAACTATGTTAAAAGCTGTGCGGTGTGTGCCACCATGAAAAGAATTCTGGGGAAGCCCCCTGAACTATTACAGCCAGTCGCAGACCCTTCCCAGCCATGGGAAGAGATCGCTATGGATTTTATAGTTATCACCTGGTTCCCTAGTGATAACTGGACAAACACATTATGATGTAAAACATATTCTTGATTCTAGGATTTTTAAAGGAAAATTGCAATATTTAGTTCAGTGGAAGGGATATCCATTATCAGAGGCCACATGGGTGAAATGCAATGTTGTGAAAGCTAATTGGCTCATCCGTAAATTCTATGATAAACACCTCAACAAGCCAAGGGGCAACCCTTGACCTACGCTTCTGTTTGAATTACAGGATTACACCTTTCTGTTAAGGGGGGGCAGATATCAATGCTGTGACAATGGATGTTGTCGCTCTGACAACTGAGAATAAGCAGCCATTTTTAATTTTGCTTCTAACATGCTTTTTATGTTCTTTTAGAGTTCAGATTTAGAAGGGGGCATCAGGTAAATGATTGAGGGTTTAGCTAGCCATATCAATGTAGAAGTGTGGGAACTCAAGGATAAGGTTTTGCCGGGCTGTGGAGCTGGTGAGAAAAGCCCACGTCTTGCATTAATTGGTGAATGTGATTTATGACAGCATTTGTGGGGTGGGAATTGCAACTTGTTACTTTGTATCTGGGGGGAGGGAATCTCAGTTTTGTGTTCAACTATGTAAGTGCCAATACTTTGTTTCCTAATAAAATGTTCTTTAAGGAAGAATTCTTGCCTTGAAGTTCTTTTACTAGTTACTTCTATCGGAATCATGACGTGAAGATTTAAAACCAATATCATACTTAGATTTGGAGTAGCTGATTATGAAAAGTCATGTTTTTGTCGAGCTTCAGTATAGGGCTTGACCAAAATATATGAGAATATCTTATTTGAAGTTAGGGTTAGGGTTCCTAGAGATGAGGGCTTGAAATGTACAGCATGGTTTATTGTTGGGGAGGCTGTTCATGGATAGTGGATCTGTCACATTCTATTGGACCTCAAATTAAGTCTTGGGCAAAAATGCATGAGAAGATCCATATAGCTTAGTGTTAAACTTCCTTAAAGTCAGTGTCTAAACTATGTCATAGCTAGAGTGGGGAAGGCTGTTTATAAATAGGAGGCCTGTCACCATTTCATATTGCCTCAATTTAAGTTTTGGGGAAAATATAAGGGAAAATGGTATTCAGAGGGAAAATTCTCCTCTGAGTGTAGGGTGTAGCCTCCTTGAAACCAGGAGCATATTGTAGAAAATTATTCACATGTGCTTCTTCCTTCTATCGGTCTCCATTTTAAAGATCTTCAGTACTTTCCAAAACACAGTAGCTAACAGTTGAATTGTTTAAAATAATTGAATTCTGCATTACAATTCATTTGAAAAATATTTGTTGATTAAATTACTCTAATAGATAATATTAGATATTAAAGGTAAAGGTAAAGGTTCCCCCGCACATGCGTGCTAGTCGTTTCCGACTCTAGGGGCCGGTGCTCATCTCCATTTCAAAGCCGAAGAGCCAGCGCTTGTCCGAGGACTTCTCCGTGGTCATGTGGCCGGCATGACTAGACGCCAAAGACGCACGGAACACTGTTACCTTCCCACCGTAGTGGTCCCTATTTTTCTACTTGCATTTTTACGTGCTTTTGAACTGCTAGGTTGGCAGAAGCTGGGACGAGTAACAGGCGCTCACTCTGCTACATGGCACTCGGGATAATAATATTAGATATTATGCCCACATAATTTCTTGATTGGTTCTCTCTGACACTAACAAGTCCTCTAAATTAATATTGCCTTGCTCACCTGACTAGACACCTGTCCTCTCTTTTCAATTTTTGTTTCGGATGATGAGGAAGACCCAGCTCTGGGTGACTTCAGAATGGAGTGCAGAGGAGTGCCAGGCAGTTGCTGAAGGCCCCAGGTCAGGAGCAGAAAGACCAGATACATTGGAAGGGTTTCTGGAGATGTAACTGGGCGAATACCTGCTTGGAGAAGAAAAAAGAGAGGTACAGCTGCAGCTGGAGAACTGAGAGGCCCCATTGGAAGTGCAGGTTAGAGAAAGTACACAGCTGCAGCTGGTTGGCAGGGATGAGAAAGAATTGCTTCCTCCACCAGATCTGCGAACACACATGGTGTAATGGAAGCAGGTATAATGGAGGTTGGTTAGGAGGTAGCCTCACCCCCCTCCTAATGATCTACACAGGCAAGTGCCTATTTAGTCAGATGAGTGGAGCAGGGGGGGCGGGTTGTGGATAACAACCCCCCCAGTCTTCTGCCATGTGCACATTTCACCTTCACAATGGCTTCCTTCACTCTGGACTGTGCTGTGACCTTATATTTGGACTTCAGATCAGTTTGTGGATTTTGGATTCAAACCTTGGATTTTCAACTGGACTTGGATTGTGGGTTTTGTGGACTCTTGTCTTTGCTTTTGAATTCGGTAACCCTGTGCCTAGACTAAGCAGTGCTGGGACTTTGCATTGGGGGTTACAAGTGGAGACCAAGGAAATAATATTAAGGGCTTGGAGTGTCAATAAACTCCTTAAAAAACCTGTTCATATCCACGAGGACTGAAATAGGACAGATCTTGGAGATGAAATTGGCATTTTTGAAACAAAATGCTTGGTTATATGTAAACATTATTCTAAAATAATACACGTTCATTTCATTTGTCACAGAATTTAGTCCTTCTTTCTAAATAAAGGTTGAAGTATAGAGTCCTACTCTTAACTTTTTTTTTGTATATATATTTTATGTCCTACTCTTAACTTTTATTCCTAAATATTATTACAGAGCAAAAGTTAACATGAATTCATTACTCTTTTTAAAAAAGGAAAGATCCTATAAATTTTTGAAAAATTGCATTATAATTTTCTTTGTTCTTCATTTTGTTCCTTTATTGAGGTTTGGTAGACCAAACATTAAAGCAAATATAGACAAATCTATATGCAAAGTATTTGAGGGAGGAAATTTAACTGAACCACTTTTCTTTGCATTGCTAAAGCTGCTGAGTCAGCAAGACTTTTGTAGCTGCTTTGATAGCTCTTTCTAGTAGTCACCTCATGCATGTAATACATAGCTATATATGCATCTTCAAAAGATATGACTGTTTTAATAATTGGAAGAAAGGCATTTTTGTACTTCTAAGCATTGCAAAGTACCCCTTTAAAATGATTTGCACAGCTCAACTAGATTTACAAGTAGTTTGAAACCACCCTGAATTCATTTCCATCTGTTTTGATATATTGAAGTGAAAAGAAATGTAATTCTTTGGATCACAAACATCAATGTCCCATTCTAAGCTACTCTGGCCCTGGAGGAACACAGATCCTCTCATCCACCACTTCACACAAAATTGCTACATCTCTCTCAATGCACATTCTTGCATGTCTAGTTGGGTTGTATGCAAAAACAAAAAAACTAAGAATTACAATAATGGATGTGCAAAGCCACAAGTCAATTTTTGCCTTTAAACGACCTATAGAAAACAGTGGCATTGGTTAGTGAAACCCAGGATCCAGGAACAGTTTTCAACAGGAAAAATTCTCCTTTTCTTCCCTATCTCCTCCTGCCCTGCTAAATTCTGAAAATCTGCAGCTTTGGAAAAGAAGAGATGAGTTTGTTCCTCTAGCAGAATCATGAAATTGAAAGGATATATTTGGGATATCAATGTTCTGTTCAGTACAAGAATTCAAATTAAACTATTTTTAATGGTGTCAGATAAAACAGTGAGGATCAAGGGGAAAAACACCCTATTCTTAAATAAAGCCAGTATTAAATGTCCACAGGAAGGTGCCCAAGGTTTGGATATTGTTTTCTTGTCATTTTATTATATAAACATAAGTTTATACAAGCATACAAAGAGTGCAAATTTGGTATAGTATTGTTCAATAATATATAACACGCACACTTCACTTGAATTAAACAGTTTCATAGTGAAAATTTCAAAGACTGTCTTATCTTGAAAGATCTACTCTAAATAATAGATCTTTGCAATGCAAACATAATAAAAACAAACTTGAATTTAAAAAATTGAAAATGTGTGATGCAATGGTATTCTGCAGGTAAATTACCTTTTTCCCACAAACCGAAAGGAAGATAGCTTTCCTTCTCTATAACTGAATTGCTCTGTGACATATTGCATTCTAGAAAAAGAAAATTTCAAGCCAATAACTGCAAACAGCTGTTAAATATTCTTTATGGTCAATGAATAGAGCAGAGAAAAAGTGTTGGCAAATACTAATCAAATCCAAAACATAAGAGGTGGGTTTATTCAGGAAACTGTTTTCATGAGTAAACTAAGGAGACAAAGGCACCAAGCAGGAACAGAAGAGATACCCCTTCTCTTGAACTCTCCTAAAATGGAGCAGAAAGGAACAAGTACCATTTGCTTCTGAGAATCTAATAAATTATTTCAGGAAATGGAAGCCTAATGGAACTGTGATTGACAGTAGCTTCTCATTATGTGCCCATCAGGAGACAAATACTTTCCAGAGTACTTTAAGAGGTTAAAAATAAATGCAGGTGACCGTTGTAAGGATAGAGGCATGTAATGAAACTTGTTTTATATTACTCTACAGTGTGACTGTTAAACCTATCATAAGGGAAGTAAAACAGTTTTATTTAGCCTTACTACTTTAACTTAAGTACATGCTTGGATTCTGTGTTCATGAAAGACTAAAATATCAGAAGCTGATACAGAAGCCTAGAACAGTGGTCCCCAACCCCCAGTCAGCAGCCTGACAGGATGGTTCCTGTCTGGTGTCCATGCAGGCAAACAAAGACCCATCTGCACACATGTAGGATCTGCGAAACCATGCCTCCTCGGTCTGCAGAAAAACTGCCCACCACAGAACTGATCCCTGAGGCCCAAAGGTTGGGGGCTGCTGGCCTAGAGATCAAGTACTGTGGAGCAGCTTGCTCACATTGCCCTATAGTAACCAACAAACATGTTTGCATTAAGAAAATAATTTATTTCAGAATTATTTTCTTTCACTGCTTCTAATACTGGAATTTTGGGGATGAGTACTCTTAGGACTAAGGGACGCGGTGGCTCAGTGGGTTAGGACGCTGAGCTTGTCGATCAGAAGGTCGGCAGTTTGGCGGGTCGAATCCCGAGTGCCGCGTAACAGAGTGAGCGCCTGTTACTCGTCCCAGCTTCTGCCAACCTAGCAGTTCGAAAGCACGTAAAAAATGCAAGTAGAAAAATAGGGACCACCACGGTGGGAAGGTAACAGCATTCCGTGCGCCTTTGGCATCTAGTCATGCCGGCCACATGACCACAGACATGTCCTCGGACAAGCGCTGGCTCTTTGGCTTTGAAACGGAGATGAGCACCGGCCCCTAGAGTCGGAAACAACTAGCACGCATGTGCGGGGGAACCTTTACCTTTACTTTACTTTACTCTTAGGAACAAACAATAAAATACAATCTCTGTATTCATGTATTTTTTTTCTTAATAGAAAAGATTACCTACAGTTTATTTATCAAAATTAAATGTACATTAAAATAAATTTTCCCCTTCATGGATTACTGCCTTGTCGTGGCGAAGGGGCTTGCGTAATTCAATGAAGCTATGAGCTATGCCGTGCAGGGCCACCCAAGACAGACAGGTCATAGCAGAGAATTTTGACAAAACATAATCCACTGGAGAAGGAAATGTCAACCCACTCCAGTATCTTTGCCATGAAAACCCTATGGGCAGTACCAAAATGATATGACGCTGGAAGATGAGCCCCTCAGGTCGGAAGGCGTCCAATATGCTACTGGGGAAGAGCAGAGGGCTAGTACTAGTAGCGCCAGAAAGAATGAAGCGACTGGGCCAAAGCCGAAAAGACGCTCAGCTGTGGATATGTCTGGTGGTGAAAGGAAAGTCCGATGCTGTAAAGATTTTTTCTCCATAGGAACCTGGAATGTAAGATCCATGAATCAAGGAAAGCTGGACGTGGTCAAACAAGAGATGACAAGATTGAACATCGACATCTTAGGTATCAGCGAACTAAAATGGACAGGAATGGGTGAATTTAATTCAGATGACCATCAGGTATACTACTGTGGGCAAGAATCCCTCAGAAGAAATGGAGTAGCCTTCATAGTCAATAAAAGAGTAGGAAAAGCAATACTGGGATACAATCCTCAAAATGACAGAATGATCTCAGTTCAAATCCAAGCCAAACCATTTAATATCACAGTAGTCCAAGTCTATGCCCCAACCACCGGTGCTGAAGAGGATGAAATTGACCCGTTCTATGAAGCCCTACAGCACCTTACAGAACTAACACCAAAAAATGATGTCCTTATCATCATGGGGGACTGGAATGCTAAAGTAGGAAGCCAAAAGATAACCGGAATAACAGGCAAGTTTGGCCTTGGAGTGCAAAATGAAGCAGGGCACAGGCTGATAGAATTTTGTCAAGAGAGTACGATGGTCATAGCAAACACTCTTTTCCAACAACCCAAGAGACGGCTCTACACATGGACATCACCAGACGGTCAACACAGAAATCAGATTGACTATATGCTCTGCAGCCAAAGATGGAGAAGCTCTATACAGTCAGTAAAAACAAGACCAGGAGCTGACTGTGGCTCAGACCATGAGCTTCTCGTTGCAAAGTTTAGGCTTAAACTGAAGAAAGTAGGGAAAAGAGCTAGGCCAGTAAGGTATGAATTAAATCATATCCCTTTTGAATATATAGTAGAGGTGACAAATAGATTTAAGGAAATAGATCTGATAGACAGGGTGCCTGAAGAACTATGGACAGAGGTTCGCAACATTGTACAAGAGGTAGCAACCAAACCATCCCCAAAAAAAAGAAATGCCAAGAAAGCAAAATGGCTGTCTGAGGAAGCTTTGCAAATAGCTGAGGAAAGGAGGGAAGCGAAAGGCAAGGGAGAAAAAGATACGCCCAATTAAATGCAGAATTCCAGAGAATAGCTAGAAGAGATAAGAATGCCTTCTTAAATGAACAATGCAAAGAAATAGAAGAAAACAATAGAATAGGGAAGACCAGGGTGGGATAGGGTTGGGAAGGGTTGGGGGATGGGATGTAATAATTAAAATGTACTGAAAAACTTTTCAATAAAAAGAAAAAAGAAAAAAAAGAAAATTGGAGAGATGAAGGGAACGTTCAATGCAAAAATGGGCATGATAAAGGACCAAAATGGCAGGGACCTAACAGAGGCAGAAGAGATTAAGCTGAGCTGGCAAAAGTACACAGAAGAACTATACAAGAATGAGCTTAACATCCCTGATAATCACAATGAGGTGGTCACTGACCTCGAGCCAGACATCCTAGAATGTGAAGTGAAGTGGGCCTTAGAAAAGCTGAGCAACAACAAAGCTAGTGGAGGTGACAGTATTCCAGCTGAGCTATTCAAAATCTTAAAAGACGATGCAGTAAAAGTGCTACACTCAATTTGCCAGCAAATTTGGAAAACTCAACAGTGGCCACAGGATTGGAAAAGATCAGTTTACATTCCAATTCCAAAGAAAGGCAGTGCCAAAGAATGTTCAAACTATCGCACCATTACACTCATTTCTCATGCTAGTAAAGTTATGCTTAAAATCCTACAAGCTAGACTTCAGCAGTATGTGGATCGAGAACTACCAGAAGTACAGGCAGGATTTCGAAAAGGCAGAGGAACTAGAGATCAAATTGCCAACATACGCTGGATCATGGAGAAAGCAAGAGAGTTCCAGAAAAACATCTGCTTCTGCTTCATTGACTATGCTAAAACCTTTGATTGTGTGGATCATAACAAACTCTGGCAAGTTCTTAAAGAGATGGGTGTACCAGACCATCTTATTTGCCTCTTGAGAAATCTATATGCGGGCCAAGAAGCAACAGTGAGAACTGGACAGGAACCACTGATTGGTTCAAAATTGGGAAAGTAGTCCGGCAAGGCTGTATACTATCGCCTTGCCTATTTAACTTATATGCAGAGCACATCATGAGAAAGGCAGGGCGATATGCAGATGATACCACTCTACTGGCAGAAAGTGAAGAAGAACTAAAGAGCCTCTTGTTGCGGGTGAAGAAGGAAAGTGCAAAACCTGGGTTGAAACTTAACATTAAGAAAACCAAGATCATGGCATCCGGCCCTCTCAATTCCTGGCAAATAGATGGGGAAGAAATGGAGGTAGTGACAGATTTTATTTTCCTGGACTCCAAGATCACTGCAGATAGAGACTGTAGCCAAGAAATTAAAAGACGCTTGCTCCTCGGGAGGAAAGCCATGGCAAATCTAGACAGCACACTAAAAAGCAGAGACATCACCCTGTCAACAAAAGTGTCTATATTCAAGGTTATGGTCTTCCCAGTTGCAATGTATGGCAGTGAAAGTTGGACCATAAAAAAGGCTGAGCGCCAAAGAATTGAGGCCTTTGAACTATGGTGCTGGAGAAGACTCCTGCGAGTCCCTTGGACTGCAAGGCGATCAAACTCGTCAGTCCTAGAGGAGATCAACCCTGACTGCTCTTTAGAAGGCCAGATCCTGAAGCTAAAACTCAAATACTTTGGCCACCTGATGAGAAGGAAGGACTCACTGGAGAAGAGCCTAATGCTGGGAAAGATTGAGGGCAATAGAAGAAGGGGACGACAGAGAATGAGGTGGCTGGATGGAGTTACTGAAGCAGTAGGCGTGAGCTTAAATGGACTCCAGAAGATGGTAGAAGACAGGAAAGCCTGGAGGAACGTTGTCCATAGGGTCGCGATGGGTTGGACACGACTTCGCAACTAACAACAACAACAAAATAAATTTTAACAACCTTAAACTTTGGAAGTGAACATATTGGAGCTAAACACCTCAATTTTGATCACATGATCCCAGGGATGCTGCAATGACCATAGGGGCAGCCCCTCAAATACTGCTATTATGTCTCCCCTATTTCTTCTTTTCTTTAAACTAGCCAGACCCAAGTCCTGCAGCCGTTCTTCATATAATTTAGTCTCCAGTCCTTGGATCATCTTAGTGCTCTGAATTTTTCCCAACCTCTCAACATCTTTTTTGTGATATGGTGACCAAAATTGGCTGCAGTATTCTAGGTGTGGTCTTACTGGGGTTTTATAAAGTGGTACTAATAGCTCTCGTGTTTATACAACACAGGTTTGTGTTATCTTTTTTGGCTGCTGCTGCACACTGCTGGCTCATGGTTAAGTGATCATCCACTAGGACTCCAAGGTTTCTCTCACAGCTGCTGTTTTAAGCCAGGTCTTGTCCAATCTGTACTTGTACCTTTGATTTTTCCTGCGTAAGTGTAAAACTCTGTTTTTCTCCACATTGAAACTCATTTTGTTGGATAGGACCAGATTCAAATATGTGAATAACTGGTTGTCTATGTGGATGCCACTTCCAGAAGTCCATTCTGGGCCTGGGCAACAAAAAAATTAGCTACCGGTTCTGCTGAAGTGATGCAAATTGGCTGAATCCCACTACTGGATAGGGCCCATTGTTCAAGTTTGTCAAGATCTTTTTGGATCCTGAGTTTGTCTTCTGGGGTGTTGGCTACTCCTGCCAGTTTGGTGTCATCTGCAAATTTGATGTATTCCCCTTCAATTCCCTCATCTAAATCATTGCTGAAGATATTGAAGAGTACCGAGCATAAGACGGAATCTTGTGGTACCCCACTGCTTACTTCTCTCCATGTGGATGTAGTATAAATGAGGACTACTCGCTGAGTATGGTTTGTCAGCCAGCTACAAATCCATCTGGTGCTGATGTTGTCTATGCCATCTTTTTCTAGCTTACCAAGGAGTAGGTTGTGGTCTACTTTATCAAATGCCTTACTGAAGTCTAAGTATACTACATCCATAGTATTTCGCTGGTCTACTAGTTTTGTCACTTTATCGAAGAATGAGATGAGATTGGTTTGGCATGATCTGTTTTTAACAAACCCATGCTGGCTACTAGTTATGACTTTGTTTGCTTCTAGTTGTTTGCAGATCTGTTTTTTGATCATCTTTTCTAGGATCTGCCCAGGTATTAATATTAACCTGATTGTTCTGTAGTTTCCTGGATCCGTTTTTTCCCCCCTTTCTTGAAGATGGAAACCACATCTTCAAGACCACCCTTTTCCAGTCCTCAGGTATTTCCCTGGTGCTCCAGGATTTTTGAAAGATGTGGTCCGGTTCTGAGATAACATCTGCCAGCTCCTTTAGAAATCTGGGATGTAATCTGTCAGGCCCTGGGATTTATATTCATCAATGTCAGTTAGGTGTTCTCTTACCATTTTCTTGCTTATTTTAATTTTTGTTTCTAATTTGTCTTTTGCAGTGGGTTGGGTTTTTTGGGTATGTTGGGCTATAGTTTCTTTTTGTGTGATGCAATGTATGAGTTAAGAAGCTCTTCTTTCTCCCTGTTGCCTGTTATTTCCTTGCCATCTTCTCTCTTTAGTGGACCTACAGTTTCCTTGACTTTTTCCTTGTTAATATGTTAGAAGAAACTTTTTTTTTTATTATCTGTGTTTTCTGTTGCAAGTCTTTGTTCGTTCTGAGCCTTTGCTTTCCAATGACTTCATCGTTGCATGTTCTGGCTGTCTGCTGATAATCAGCCTTATTTATGGGCCCCTCTTTCCATTTTTTGTATTTGTCCTTTTTGTTTTTCAGTTGGTCAGAGAGATCTTTGTGCAGTCATCTGGGTTCTTCTTGAATTTCTTATTTTTCTTTTTCAGTAGTATTGTACTGGTCTGGATGATCACAAAAATGATCACATTTTTCAGAGCTTCCCACACTTCTTGGGTTGTTTTCCCCTTTAGGATTTTCATCCATGAGATCTTTTCTAGGTTGTCTCTGAGTTTGTTAAAGTCAGCATTTTTTAAGTTCAAGACACTAGTTGGATTGTTTTCTGTTGCTGGTGCTTGTGTTATATTAAATTCCAGTATAATGTGGTCACTTTTGCCCAAGGTTCCGGCAACTTCAACTCCTTCTACCACTTCTTCTCTATTAGTTAGAATTCAGTCCAATATGTTTTTATGTCTAGTTCCCTCCCCCATCTTTTGGATGACAAAGCTATCAGCTAGGTTGGTTAGGAATCTGTTTGATCTCCCACTCGCTGCAGAGTTTGTCTCCCAGTTGATATCTGGATAGTTGAAGTCTCCCATTATTACTGTGGTATGCTTCCTATATACATTTGTTAACTGGTTGGCAGAGTTCATCTGTTTCTTCTGATTGGTTGGCTGGCCTGTAATATACACCTATGGCAATGTCACTTTTTTTCTCTTTTATATTGACCCATATAAATTCTGGAGAGATTTTATCTTAGATCATGTGCATTTCTGTAGATATGTAGTGTGCTCTTACATATAGTGCAATTCCCCCTCCTCTTTTTGTAGACCTGTTTATTTTGAACAATTTATATCCATCCCTCAGTCCATTTCATTCATGGTTTTCCTCCCACCAGGTTTCTGTAGTGCCAGCTATGTCATACCCTCCCTCATGTACTATTGCTTCTAGTTCTCCCTGTTTGTTTCCCAAATTTTGAGCATTTGTATATAAGAATTTAAGACTTTTATGCCTGTTTCTGGGTATGTTTCCTGCATCTCCTGATTGTTGTTTGGGTTTTTCTTTTTTTCTCATCTCTGCTTACATCATTGTTTGATTTGTTTTCTTGGGATTTATGATTGGTTTTGTGTTCTAGAGATTCTAAAGATTGGTCATCCTCCCTCCTTAATTTTAGTTTAAAGCCCTCCTGATGAGTTGGGCCAGTCTTTTTCCAAGTACATTTTTCCCTGTTTTCATGAGCTGCAACCCATCCCTTGCCAAGAGTCCTTTGTATAGGAAATGCAGTCCATGATCCATGAAAGTTTTCTTGGCGACACCAACCCTTTAGCCAATGGTTTCTTTCTAGAATTCTTTTTTCCCTCAATGGGTTTTGGCCTTTTGTTTGGAGTACAGATGAGAACACTACTTATGCTCTTGAATGAACCTTTATTGTCAAAGTACAACCATGTATACATTGAGATTGGCTGAGCCTCCCTTCGTGCCCCCACCCCCAACATACAGTGACACAAACCCTCCATCTTATTACACCATGTGAGCTAATTGCACAACACACTGGCCTCGCAAGTCAATCATACATAAAGTTTATAAAATTATATCCCGTTCAAAAGCCTAACAGCCCATGGATAAAAGCTATTCTTCAGCCTGTTGGTACGGCTGGCTATATTCCTATATCTCCTACCCGATGGTAGGAGAGTAAAGAGATACCATCCAGGGTGTGAGTCATCCATGAGAATTATCCTCACTCTTCCAAGGCAACGAGCCCTGGCGATGTCATCCAGTGGTATCAGGGGACAACCCACAATGTCTTGTGCTGTGCTCACCACCCTGTGTAATGCTTTCCTATCCGCAGCTGTCAGACCAGCATACCAAACCACAATATCATACGAGAGGACACTCTCTATAGTAGACCGGTAAAAGAGGGTCATTAGCCGTTGTTCTACCCTGTTCTTCTGGAAGACCCTGAGAAAGTGAAGTCTCTGTTGGGCCTTTCTAGCCACCAGGATTGTATTAACTTTCAAGGTAAGATCTTCGCAGAGGTAGACTCCCAGAAATTTAAAGGAGGAAACTCTCTCCACATAGTCCTCCCCGATGTAAAGTGGGGCAGGTTCCTCCTTTTTCCTCTGGAAGTCTAGCACCATCTCTTTCGTCTTGCCAATGTTCAGGTGCAAGTTGTTGTTACAACACCATATGGATAGTTTTTGTACCTCCGCCCTGTATGCTTAGCTTCTTAACTTTATTTCCTAGTTGTTTGTAATCTCTCACTATTGTACTCAGGTTCTTTGTTGTGTCATTCATCCCAATGTGGAGGAAGAGAAAAGGGTAGTAATCAGTAGATCTAATTATTTTGGTTAAGTTCTCAGCCACATCTTTGATTTTTGCTCCAGAGAGACAACATAACTCCCTGAATTGTATGTCTGGTCTACAGATGGATGATTCCGTTCTTTTGAAGATAGAATGTCCTATTACCAACACTCGCCTTCCTATTTGTGGGGCTGCAGTCTGGGGTGCTTTTCTGTTTATCTCAGGTGTGTTTGTTCATGTGACTTTTTTAGGGAAATTTGAAGTTGTTTCTTTGCTAGATGTCTGCATGTTTTTTTTTGAGGGGGAGGTTGTGGGTTTGTGTGTTTCCATCTAAGGGGAGAAATTGATTTCTCAGTTTTAGTGGGGCTGTTTCTGGTTGGGTTGGATTGTGCAGAAGGGGTTTGTTAGTTGTATGCTGCTTCTTTCTTTGAGTATTGTTTCCTTCTATGTGTGACATACCTCCATTTGTCTTCCTCCAAGGGTTTATCAGTAGGGTTGAATCCTCTGCAAGTTATTTATTCATTAATTGATTTGGTTTGGGTAGAGCTTTCTTTTGTACATTGGGGTTTGGTTAGAGTTGCCTCTAAGTTCCTTACTTTTTCCTCCAGTAGTTTACATAGTAGTTTACATTTAATGCATGTATAATTTGGATGTTCTTTGGGCATAAGCACATACAAGAAACATGTATTGCATACCACAATAGCATCAGTCACCTGTTCCAGGAGTTTGTTGTTTGAAAATCCCTATTTTTGGTTGGTGGATGTGCTTTGCTGTTAGCCTTGTTTCTAGCTTCTCTGTTCTAGATAATTATACCATTTTTTTTCCTATCCTTTTTTGTGCCTGTTTGTGCTTGTTTTTTGCCTTGTTATTTAGGTATAGATAAAAATATGTGGCAGTTTGTGGATAGGATAGGATAGGATAGGATAAGATAGGATAGGATAGGATAGGATAGGATAGGATAGGATAGGATAGGA
>JAKJMR010017964.1:964103-975313 GCA_024449315.1 Daboia siamensis
GATAGGATAGGATAGGATAGGATAGGATAGGATAGGATAGGATAGGATAGGATCATAACGCAGGAAGGAACCTTGAAGGTCTTCTAATCCAACTCCCTGCCTTTGGCAAGAGGCCTTATACCAAGTGGTTTTCCAATCTTTTCTTGAAAACCTAGAGTGATGGAGCACCCACATCTCCAGGAGGCAAGCTGTTCCATTGTTTGTTCTCACAGTCAGGAAATTTCTCCTTAGTTCCAGGTTGGTTCTCTCTTATGAGCTTCCACCATAACTTCTTTTCTGTCCTCAGGTGTTTTGGAGAATAAGCCAACCCCATTTTCTCTATGACAGAACTTCAAGTACTGGAAGACAGCTGTTATGTCACCCCTAATCCTTCTTTTTGTTAGGCTATACATACCTAGGTCCTTTAACTGTTCATCATACGATTTGGCCTCCAGACCCCTTATCATTTTTTATGCTCTTCTCCACAGTCTTTTTAGGGTTTCAGAATCTTTTTTGTATCTTGGTGATCAGAATTGGATACCATATTCCAAGTGTGGCCTCACTAGTGCAGTATAAAGCAGTACTTTCACTTCTTGTGATCTTGATGCTGAAAGAGAAGTTCTTTTTTTGGATACAAATACTGCTGGTTTTGGATCCAAAAATTATAGTCTGGCAGTGAACACCAAATTTCAGGGCAGAGACTGATATCTAATAAATGCAAAATGAAATGTTTTTAAATAAGCAAAAATAAATCTACTGAATATATAAGGGAAATGGAAAAGCTTAAGGAATACACAATTCTTAGAAAACTGAGAACAAACAATGGAACAGCTTGCCTCTTGGAGTTGTGGGTGCTCCAATGCTGTAGGGTTTCAAGAAAATTATGAACTGTGTTCATAATTCAATACTGATCTTGAAAGATAAAATTGTAAAGAAGAATATTATGGAATTATGGCAATTAATTGTATTGATAAAATACTTCATGATACAATTTAGCCAAGGATTTCACTAAATGTTTTAAAATGTTTGAATGTAATGTCTGTAATAATGAAATGGGTCAGTCCAATCTTTAATCTCCGGTCTGACAGTCTATAAGTGCTTAGGTTGTTTACTTTCATATTTGAAGGAATTGAGGAGCATCTGAGGAAAAGTTATTCAACAGAGCAGCCTTTCTGCCTGGGAAAAGAAGCCCCAGAAATCTGAACACGGTTTACTTTCCTCGACTTGTCTAGCATTCCCCTCTTTGCCTAGTTTTCCTAATGGAAAAGGGTGGCTGAATGTATGGCTTTTTCCTCAAGGAAAAGCAGTCTACTTGCCTTTTTGAAAAAGCACCTTTGAGAAAAGGGACATCTGCAGACTATGGGCAGAAGAAGTTAGTTGGCAATTTCCAATTGGTGCTGCAGTGGCCCAGGGCTCAAATAAGTCCCTCCCCTGGGAACTTTTGCCTGTTCCAAATTAAAGGTCCAAGTGATGTTTCTGCAGGAGCCATCTATCCCTATTTCCCTCTTGAGAGAAACTCAAAGGGATGACATTTGCAGTATCCCTCCAGGACAGGAAGTCACCCAAGGGAAAGTATTCATCCACTCTGGAGTTAGGCCAGCAATAGCTTATACAGATTGACTTGCAGAGATTCAGTAATTGCTAGAGGTTGGCAGTGACAGGAGATAGATAAGAAAGAGAACATGTGGGGAATCAACTGAACTGGAATGGTTCAGTTCCAGTGTCTGCAGGGACCACTGGCAGGCAGGTGAGCAGAGATGAAACCTGGCTTCCATCTACTTGGAGAACATGCAAATCTCTGGGAGTAGGCAAAGAGGAAGTGCAAAATCCTGATTCCTTGGCTGGCTTATCTGTTGTAGAAAGAATGTCTGCTGGTGATTCTTGCTCCCTAACACCAGTTTCTATAGCAGCGGTCCTCAACCTTTGGGCTTGGCAGCCCAGCTGGGGCAGGGAAGAGAGAAATTGGGCCACACAAATGGTGACCCAGTGCACATGCATGCATGTGCAGCTTGACATGCAAGTGGCAGGCTGGTGGGCATGTGCGCATGTGCAGCTTGGCTTGTGTGAGTTGAGCTGCGCTCTTATGTGCAAGCATGCCAGCCCACCACTTGTGCAAGTTGAGTTGTGAATGCAAATGTGTGCTGGCCCACCACTGGCAGAGCCCAGTTCCAAATAGGCCACAGACTGGTAGTGGGCCGCTAGGGGTTGAGGACCCCATTCTATAGAATAGCTTGTGCTCCCAGGAGCTTTCAATATGACAAACTATGATGTTAGGGAAGGCAGGAACACTGCAAAGCTCAGCACCACTTTTCTGACTGAAGTTTGTTCAAAGGAGAAAATAGCTATGTTCATAAATACTAGCTATACTATATACAGTTTACTATACTATCTACAACTATACTATATATAGTGTACTGCAATACTAGACTAAAATGAATAGAATAGAATAGAATAGAATAGAATAGAATAGAATAGAATAGAATAGAATAGAATAGAATAGAATAGAATAGAATAGAATAGAATAGATGGAAGGGACCTTGGAGGTCTTCTTGTCCAGGCCCCTGCTCAAGCAGGAGAACCTATACCAGTGATGGCGAACCTTTTAGAGACCAAGTGCCCAAACTGCAACCCAAACCCCACTTATTTATCATTGAGTGCTGGGTGGACGTGGCCCACTGGGTGGGCAGGGCTGTAGTGGTCATGGCAGACTGGGTGGGCGTGCCCACCTCAATGTTGCTTGTGGGGAGGGATGCCTGTATGGGCAGGCAGGGTTGGGGGAGATCCAGGTGGTCTTTGGCGGGTGGGATGGCGGGCAGGAGGTTCATTCTGTGGGATGAGGTGAGGCGAGGCAGGGGCAAGGCCCCTTGACTGGCGCACTCTGGGGCTCCAGAGCCCACTGTGAATACTGGGCCAGCCCTCCAGCAGCAGGTGGAGTAGGGGAGGGGGGAAGTGCCTGATGCAGACTGCTACACATGCCTACTCTGTCCCATCTGTTTTTGCTTGCGGTTGGAGAGCAGGTTGCTGCTGGTCATCTCCTTGGCCTGCATGTGGAGCCTGTTCCCCTCACACACCCAACACACCTTAGCCCCACCTCAAGCCACCATCACCAGCAGCTTGTGCAGGTCCATTAGTCTACCACCGCTGTCTGGAGCACCTGGCCTGCCCAGCAGAAAGGCCATCCCAAGCAGGGAAAGCCAGGTCTCCATTGGCTCCATGGCCCCCAGTCTCAGCTAGAATTGCATGCCTTCTCCCATCTCTGCTGGGCCTCTGAAGCCATGACGCCGATGGGGATCTAGCTTTCCCTGCTCAGGTGGCCTTTTGCTTGCTGGTCCTGGGCGTGCTCTACCACCTCTAAGCAGAGCTTCCTAGCTGACCACTTCACCTCCTTCATGCTGGGAGGGCCTGCAGCTCTGGGCAGTGGCCTAGTGGACCTGCGCAATGCAGCTGTTTACCGCTGGCCGCAGTCATTTGCCGCCTTGCACAAGATCCCTCTCACAGTCACTGTTTTTGGCCAGGTCTTGCCTAATCTGTATTTCTACCATTAATTTTTCCTGCCTAAATGTAAAACTTTGCTTTTTTCCACATTAAAATTCATTTTGTTGGATAGGGCCCATTATTCAAATTTGTCAAGATCTTTTTGGATCCAGAGCTTGTCTTCTGGGATATTACTGCCAGTTTAGTGTCATCTGTAAATTTGATGAGTTCCCCTTCTATTCCCTCATCTAAGTCACTTATGAAGATATTAAAGAGTACTGACCTAAGATGGAGCCTTGTGGTACCCCACTGCTTACTTCTCTCCATGTGGATGTAGTATAATATACATATACATAGAATGAAGGCTACTGCTAAGCTTGTAAGCCGCCCTGAGTCTTCGGAGAAGGGCGGGATATAAATGGGATTAAAATAAAATAAATAAATAAATAATTGAGGACTACTTGCTGAGTATGGTTTGTCAGCCAGCTACAAATCCATCTGGTGGTGTTGTTGTTTATCCCAGCTTTTTCTAGCTTACTAAGCAGCAGGTTGTAGTCTACTTTGTCAAATGTCTTACTAAAATCTAAGTATACTATGTCCACAGCATTTCACTAGTCTACTAATTTAGTCACTTTATCAAAGAATGAAATAAGATTGGTTTGGCATGATCTATTTTTAACAAACCCATGCTGGCTACTAGTTATAACTTTGTTTGCTTCTAGTTGTTTGTAGATCTGGTTTTTTTATTATCTTTTCCAGGATCTTCCCAGGTATTGATGTTAGACTGATTGGTCTGTAGTTTCCTGGATCTGTTTTTTTCCCCTTTTTAAAAGATGGGAACCATATCAGCCCTTTTCCAATCCTCTGGTACTTCCCCAGTGCTCCAGGATTTTTGAAAGATATGGTGCAATGGTTCTGAGATAACATCTGCCAGCTCCTTCAGAACTCTAGGATGTCGGGTCCTGGTGATTTATATTTGTCAAGATCGGATAGGTGTTCTCTTTCCATTTTTTGTACTTGTCCTTTTTGTCTTTCAGTTGGTCAGAGAGATCTTTGTTTAGCCATGCTGGCTTCTTCTTAAATTTCTTGTTTTTCTTTTTCAGTGGTATTGTGCTGGACTGGGCTTTTATGATCAAATTTTTCAGAGCTTCCCACACTTCTTGAGCTGTTTTCCCCTTTCCAGAATGTCCCTCATGCAGAGATTCTAAGACTCTTGCTCTTAATGTGTGTGGGACTATAATCCAACTTCTCCATAGAATGCAGCCCTTGTATGCTGATAGCTCATCTTATCTTCTGATGACGCTGTAAAGTTCTGTCCCAGGACTGGCTTCTGGCCACCCTGTCAGCACCCAGTTCAAAACACGACTCAGTGTTTTGTCAGTGGTTGTTTCAGCAGCCACATCCCCTGTGTGAAGGGGAGACTCTGGCAGGTCCTGGATTGCCAGGATGCATGCAGCAGGTGTGGGGTCTGGTTCTGAATTAGGCAGAGGCAACCTGCTGAGTGCATCAGCATGGCCCATTTCCTTGCCAGGCTTATGCACTAGCCTGTAACTGTAGGCTGCCATAAAGATTGACTACCTCAGCATCCTTGGAGAGAGGATCTGAGGGGTTTGCTTGTCTGCAGTAAATAGACCTAGAAGAGGCTTGTGGTCTGTAAAGACCATAAATGGGCAATCATAAAGGAAATTGTGGAATTTCTTTATTCCTGCCACTATGGCCAATGCCTCCTTATCAATTTGTGCATAGTTCCTTTCCACAGGGGAAAGTGTCCTTGAATAATATGCTATGCGAGTTTGCCTCCCATCAGCCATTAAATGGCTCAAAACTGCTCCTATCCCATATGATGGAGCATCACATGCAATACTGATAGGCAGTTTTTCATTGAAATGTGTTAACGCAGAGTCTGAAGACAGCAGTGATTTGTCTGCTTTGAAACTATTTTCATTGGCGCTAGTCCACTGCCATGGTGCCCTTTTATCTAGGAGCCTATGTAGAGACTCTGCTAATGCAGCCTTATGAGGAAGGAATGCATGGTAGAAATTGAGTAACCCTAAAAATGCCTGCAGCTCCCTCTTTGACTTAGGTCTGGGGACCTGCTGAATAGCCTTAAGCTTTGAGTCAGCGGGGTGGATTCCAGCAGCGTCTATCCGGAATCCCAGGAACTCTGTGGAGTTCACACCTATTTGACATTTGTCTCTTTTGAGCTTCAGCTCCGCTTTGCGGAAGCGCTGAAGGACAGCTCTTAGATGTTCTGCTAATATTTCTGCTGACTCCCCAGCAATTATGATGTCATCAAAATAAAGACACACACCCGGAATATTTTTGAGCGTGCATTCCATCACGCTCTGAAAAAGCCCTGGGGCTATGCTGACTCCAAACTGCAGATGATGAACCCTGAATGCTCCTCTATGGGTAACTATTGTTTGAGCCTCTGCAATGGCATCATCCACAGGCAGTTGCTGATATGCCAGGTCCAACTTTGCAAGTAAGCGACCTCCCTGTAATGATGCCAGGATGTGGCTAACTACAGGTACTGGGTACACATGCTGCTGAAGTGCCTTATTAATAGTGCACTTATAATCAGCACAGATGCACACTTCACTATTTGCTTTAACTGGTGTGACTATGGGGGTTTCCCACAAACTGCTATCTAGTGGTTGCAGCACACCTTGCTGCACTAACGTATCTAGCTCTGCATCAGTCTTGGGTTTAAGGGCAAAAGGCACTCTGTGAGGCTTGATCCTGATTGGGATTATGGTTGGATCAAGGTGGAGAGCGATTGGTGCTCCATTGTATTTGCCTAAGCTGGGGCTGAATACATCAGCAAATTTCTGGCAGACAGCTGCCAAATCTGCTGTTTGAGTTCTGTTGATGCTAGTCACATGGATGCCCAGGGCATCAAACCAGTCTAGGCCAATCAGGCTTGTGAGCTGGCCTTTGACTACCACAATGTGGAGGGGACCCTCAAATTCTTTGAACTTTACTTTTAAAGTGGCTTTGCCTTTAACCGCTACATGGGAATTTTGAAAATCTGTCAACACTAGATTTGATGGCTTGAGTCTGACTCGTTTCCTGCCATGTCGGCAGATGTAACTGAAAGTTTTGTAGGAGATTATGGACTGGGCTGACCCGGTGTCCAATTCCATTGAGCATGGAACTCCTTGTAGCTTGAGTCTTAGTCTAAGCTTTTCTTTTAGGGGGCAATGGGCTCCTGTTCTCAGAATGCTCCTCCTTCTGGAGCAATATCCTACAATATCTGTTTTGCCCCCGGGCCCCTTTACCTCTCCTGGGGAAGTCTTCGGGTGGAGATTCCCTCTGGCAACCTTTACAGACGATAGCGATGTGGCCTTGTTTGCCACATGGTTGGCACACAGCTGTATGAAACCTGCATTCTGAGCACTGGAGCCGTCCTCCACAACCAGCACAGCTAGGGAAAAAGGCTGCCTTGTCAAGTGGCCACTGCCTTCTTCCTGGAAACCGATGTACCTGGTCGATCTCAATGTCTTCATCTGGGTTGTCAGTTCTCTCTGAATCTTCATGATGAACAGCTGGCTGGCTGCGGAAATTCTTTGAGGGTCGTAAAGCTTTGATGGCTCCCCCAGCGGCCTCATCTGCCATCACTTTTTTCAAGGTGTCCTGGAACGTCAAGGTCTCTTTTGCAAACAGCCTCTGCTGTAAGTCTGTTTCTCAGGCCACATATCAGTCAGTCCCTGAGCCAATCCTCTAAATCTGGAAATTCACAGAGTCTGGATGCCTGTCTCAGGGCAGCCACAAATTCAGCAGCTGACTCCCCTGGCTGCTATTCTCTCTGCTCGAACACATGTCTCCAGACAATGATGGATAGTCTCAGTTTGAAGTGATCTTTAAGTCTTCTTTTTAAGTCAGTGTAGGTAAATGACTCCAAACTGGCTGGGGTGACTAGATTCTCTGCTTTGTCAAAAGTTGCCTGGCCACATACGCACAGTAATGTTGCAGCCTTTAGTCCGTCTTCCCTGACCTGGTTTTGTTGTTGTTGTTAGCTGCGAAGTTGTGTCCGACCCATCGCGACCCTATGGACAACATTCCTCCAGGCCTTCCTGTCCTCTACCATCTTCTGGAGTCCATTTAAGCTCACGCCTACTGCTTCAGTGACTCCATCCAACCACCTCATTCTCTGTCGTCCCCTTCTTCTATTGCCCTCAATCTTTCCCAGCATTAGGCTCTTCTCCAGTGAGTCCTTCTTTCTCATTAGGTGGCCAAAGTATTTGAGTTTTAGCTTCAGGATCTGGCCTTCTAAAGAGCAGTCAGGATTGATCTCCTCTAGGATTGACCGGTTTGATCACCTTGCAGTCCAAGGGACTCGCAGGAGTCTTCTCCAGCACCGTAGTTCAAAGGCCTCAATTCTTTGGCGCTCAGCCTTTTTTATGGTCCAACTTTCACTGCCATACATTGCAACTGGGAAGACCATAGCCTTGAGTATACGTACTTTTGTTGACAGGGTGATGTCTCTGCTTTTAAGTGTGCTGTCTAGATTTGCCATGGCTTTCCTCCCGAGGAGCAAGCGTCTTTTAATTTCTTGGCTACAGTCCCCATCTGCAGTGATCTTGGAGCCCAGGAAAATAAAATCTGTCACTACCTCCATTTCTTCCCCATCTATTTGCCAGGAATTGAGAGGGCCGGATGCCATGATCTTGGTTTTCTTAATGTTAAGTTTCAACCCAGGTTTTGCACTCTCCTTCTTCACGCGCAACAAGAGGCTCTTTAGTTCTTCTTCCCTTTCTGCCATTAGAGTGGTATCATCTGCATATCTAAGGTTGTTGATATTTCTTCCAGCAATCTTAATTCCAACTTTTGATTCATCTAGCCCTGCCTTTCTCATGATGTGCTCTGCATATAAGTTAAATAGGTAGGGCGACAGTATACAGCCTTGCCGGACTCCTTTCCCAATTTTGAACCAATCAGTGGTTCCATGTCCAATTCTCACTGTTGCTTCTTGACCCGCATATAGGTTTATCAAGAGACAAATAAGATGGTTTGGTACTCCCATCTCTTTAAGAACTTTCCACAGTTTGTTATGATCCACACAATCAAAGGCTTTAGCATAGTCAATGAAGCAGAAGTAGATGTTTTTCTGGAACTCCCTAGCTTTCTCCATGATCCAGCGTATGTTGGCAATTTGATCTCTAGTTCCTCTGCCTCTTCGAAATCCTGCCTGTACTTCTGGTAGTTCTCGATCCACATACTGCTGAAGTCTAGCTTGTAGGATTTTAAGCATGACTTTACTAGCATGAGAAATGAGTGCAATGGTGTGATAGTTTGAACATTCTTTGGCACTGCCTTTCTTTGGAATTGGAATGTAAACTGATCTTTTCCAATCCTGTGGCCACTGTTGAGTTTTCCAAATTTGCTGGCAAATTGAGTGTAGCACTTTTACTGCATTGTCTGACCTGGTTTGCTCTCAGGTAATTTTCGACCCAGGAAACATAAGAGCTCCATTGCTCTGGCTGCAATACATCAAGTTCAGATAGCTTGCCAACTTTGGCCATAGCTGACTGTTACTAAGTCTCTCAATACCTTATGCTGCTAAGGGCTTCTGTGCAAATCCTAGGGACGGATCCTTTAAGATAGTGATGCCTCCAGCATGGCTTACTGGCAGGGAGAAGGGGGGAATGCTGTTAGTGACTCTTGGCTCTTAAGCCTCCAGCTCTTTCTTCTTTACCAGCATATCCCATCCTTATTGCCACTGTTATATTCTGAGATCGGTGAGGCATTGAAGAGACGGGAGTGAAAGTAACAGCTCATTTATTCAATCAGCACAGAAACGGCTCTAACAGCTGCTTGATTCAGGCCGTACTCAGCATGTGGTCCTCAATGGAACTGCATCTACATGAAAGGAAGTGTGTAGTGGGGTGCCCCAGGGCTCTGTTCTGGGTCCAGTGCTCTTCAATATCTTCATCAACAATTCGGATGAGGGGATAGATGGGGAACTCATCAAATTTGCAGATGACACCAAGCTGGCAGGAATAGCCAATACTCCAGAAGATAGGCTTAAGATACAGGAGGATCTGGACAAACTCGAACACTGGGCACTATCTAACAAAATGAAATTCAATTGTGAAAAAAGTAGAGTTCTACATTTAGGAAGGAAAAATCAAATGCACAGGTATAGTATAGGTGGTACCTTGCTCAATAGTAGTAACTGTGAGAGAGATCTTGGAGTCCTAGTGGACAATCACTTAAATATGAGGCAGCAGTGTGCTGCAGCTGCCAAAAAAGCCAACACAGTGCTAGGCTGCATTAACAGAGGGATAGAATCAAAATCACCTGAAGTACTAATACCACTTTACAATGCCTTGGTAAGGCCACACCTGGAATACTGCATCCAGTTTTGGTCATCACGATGTAAAAAAGATGTCGAGACTCTAGAAAGAGTACAGAGAAGAGCAACAAAGATGATTAGGGGACTGGAGGCTAAAACATATAGGAAACGGTTGCTGAAATTGGGTATGTGTAGTTTAATGAAGAGAAGGGTGAGGGGTGACATGATAGCAGTGTTCCAATATCTCAGGGGCTGCCACAAAGAAGAGGGAGTCAAGCTATTCTCCAAAGCACCTGAAAGCAGGACAAGAAGCAACAGATGGAAACTAGTCAAGGAGAGAAGCAACCTAGAACTAAGGAGAAACTTCCTGACAGTTAGAACAACTAACCAGTGGAACAACCTGCCTCCAGAAGTGGTGAATGCTCCAACACTGGAAGTTTTTAAGAAGAGACTGGCCAGCCATTTATCTGAAATGGTATAGGGTTTTCTGCCTGAGCAGGGGGTTGGACTAGATGACCTGCAAGGTCCCTTCCAACTACTTCTTCTTCTTCTTCTTCTTCTTCTTCTTCTTCTTCTTCTTCTTCTTCTTCTTCTTCTTCTTCTTCTTCTTCTTCTTCTTCTTCTTCTCCTCCCATTACTACTGTGGTATGCTTCCTACTGTGTTTCCCCAAAAATAAGACCAGATTATTTTTTTTTACCTCCAAAAGAGGCACCTAGTCTTATTTTCGGGATAGAATTTACCTCACCTCTGACACCAACAGCTCCACCAGTCTACTTCTTCTGGGGCCAAAGTTCTGCAGCTGCTTTCTGGCCTGCATTTTGCAGTCAGGCCTTTCTAGAAGGCCTAAAGAGCCAAGTACTGAGCTATGGATTCAATCTATAGCTTGGTGCTTGGCTGCTGAGGTCTTGCAGAACCGAGCTATGGATTGAATCCATAGTTTAGTTCTTGGCTGCACAGGCCTTCCAGAAAGCCCTGTGACTGAGAAATATAGGCCTGGCTGCAGAAGAGACCTAAGAAGAAGTGGGCTGGCGAGGAGAGGCCTGGCTGCAAGATAAGTGGGTGTGGGGCAAGTGGGGCAGCTCCACACCTCACCCTCGCCCTAGCTTGATTTTTAGATGTGTGCTTCACCCCAAAACTAGTGCTTATTTTGGGAGTAGGGCTTATATTAGGCCCGCTCCCAAAAATCAAGCTAGGGCTTATTGTTGGTGTAGGCCTTACTATCGGGGAAACATGGTACACACATTTTTTAACTGGTTGGCACAGAGATCATCTATTTCTTCTGTTTGGTTAGGTGGCCTGGAGTGATTTTATCTTTGATCATGTGCATTTCTGTAGATATGTAGTGTTCTGTAACACTGAGACATCCCTTGTGAGACATTATCTTCTTCCTTATCAGCCAAACAGCCTTTGCCTCTCTCTCTCTCTCTCTCTCTCTCTCTCTCTCTCTCTCTCTCTCTC